>KZ109571.1:5695-21329 GCA_002116395.1 Ramularia endophylla | reverse complement strand
TAGATACCGTCGCCGCTACGTAGCTTAGCTACTACGATCGCTAGTCTAAAGACGAGGACGCCGCGTATATAGGCGCTACCTCTAAGTACCCTTCTACCTCTAAGTACCCTTCCGTCTCCGCCGCCTCCGAGGGATACTACTTTACTACTATAAACAACGACCTAGTAGGTCGGTTTAAGGATAAGTAGAGACAAACCCGCGCTACTACGGCTACCGCCGCTACTACTAGTAAGAAGGACGATAAGACCCTTAGTTAAGGAAAGGTTATAGTATACTATATATAAATAGACTTAGCCTATAGATAGCAAAACGGTTACGGTATAGTTTAAGTAGTGTCTTCGGCGTAAGACACTTAATCGAAGGGACGAATAATAGGTCGTATATAGTACGGTACGGATAACTTAGTCTTAGTATCTAAAGGCCTAGATATAGCTACTTTCGTTCTTCTTTAATATAGTATCGAACACTCTTAATTTCTTAACTACTACCCTATAGTCTAGTCGTTCTTTTATGTCTATTACTATAACTTACTCTTATTCGTACCTCTATAGTATCCCTATAGATAGTCTATTCTACTACCCCTCTAGGAGTTAAGAGCCCGCTATAGTCCGCCGCCCTTACCTCCGTACCTCCGCCGCTCCGCTAGTAGTATATATATTAGTATATATCGTAGCCTTTAGTAGTTAGAAAGGTTATTTCGTTATAGAAGATAATAATAGGCCGGTGTCTAAGTATACCGTCCGTATTAATAGTAAGTTAGATAGTATACTATCTTATATCCTATCTATTACGGCCTATCTTAACGTAAACTATCTTTAATCTACCTACTTCGTAAGTACGCTTTTAAGGGAACTTAAAGGATAACGGCGTCTAATCTATATTACTAATATTACGTAGTTTATAGCGCCTAATAGCTTCCTACTTTTCTAGTTACTACTTACTACTATTACTAACTACTCGTAACTAGCTATTATAACGATTAAACTAGAGCTACGAGATAATAATAGTACGGAAGTCCTTAAGGTACTTCTAAGCCTTCTTAGTCTAATAACGTAGGCTTAGGTTCTACCGCCTTTTAAAGCGAATAAACTAGCCTATAGAGAACTCGAAGTAATCGTATCGTATCTTACTACTAAGGTAACGGAAGATACGCTCTAGATAAAGGTAACCGTAGATATATATTATAGCTCGTCGAATAAAGCGTTTAGTAATAGTACGAGTATCCTTACGAGCCTTAATAATAGTAGTATATAAGATAGCCTCTATCTCCGGCTCTTATATAACTCTAGCTAGACGAGCTCGAAACGACCGTCTACGAGATGCTAGGATATTCTTAAATAGTTTGATCTAGTAGCGCAGTTAATATAGTAATATCTTAAAGTCTCTCGCTGCTTAACGCTTTGAAATCGTCGCTTTAAGAGTACTACTATCCTTCTATAAGACAACAACCTTCGAAAACGAGTACTAGATAGCCCTTAGCTTATATTTGCGGCTATAACTCTTCCTCGAGCCCTTATAGCTTACTTGATCCTTATTATTAACATGGCTAGTAGTATTGTCGAATGCCTCCTTAATAGTAACCTAGACTAGCAACTTAGGGCGGTATCTAACCTTATAAGAGTGACGGCGGTAGCTAAGTGCTTTATTAACTTCCTTTTATAGCTTATTACTAACAACAACATCCTTAGGGCCGTTTTCTTCTACTTCCGCCGCCTCCGCCATTACCTCTACCGCCGTAATAGCGTTAATCGTACGAGCCGCTCTCGCTACATCCTCCGCCGTATCCTCCTCCGCTATCTCCTTACTTAGAACATATACTTGCCGTAGGTTGGCGCCCTTTAGCATTATACTCTTCCTCTTCTTATTCTGCCGCACCTCGTAGTCTAGCTCTAATACCGGCATCTTGCCTCTTCTTTTCGCTCTAGGGCGTCTATTAATCTATCTAGTAGGTACGGTTATAGGCTCCTCCGCCCTTATAACACTATTTTAAAAGAGAAGGGATTAACGTAGTAGTTTGGCCACTAGCACGGAAGAAGAGCTAGAAGCCATCGTTTCTTAATGAAAATAAGATATACTAACCTCTAAGGACACGAACTATAACCTACGGCTATTTATAGAGCCTTTATATACCTATAGGCGATCAACTTAGCTTAAAATCATTAACAACACTATGCATTTCGACATGTTTAGTACTAAGGCCCGGGCACTATAGTAGAATCTACTTAGATATAAGGCCCCCCTACGAATACGGCCCCCCCTCCTTACTAGTATAGTCTAAAACACTATATACGGCCCGGGTACTATACGCGAGTAGATACGGTAGTTGATTCTATACATGCCTTCCCCCTATATATCTATCTCGTAGAGACACCGCCTACGTTTAGGTTGACCTACTTTTAGTAGAGTTAGCCGAAGAAAATGCTTCTATATAGCTTATCTCGTTAGATCGCGAGGACGGTATAGAGCGTATAAAAGAGGCTCGGGACTGACTTCGCGGTAGTTATCGGCGGTAGGCGGTAGGCGGAGGCGGATCTACTCTCCCGTCGGACTAGAATCTCGAGATAACCTATCCGTAAAAGGGTTGACTAGGGCGGTAGTACTACGGCCCCGGTAACTCTAAGGAGACTTTAGGACAGGATATAGCTATTAGATGTCCTCTAGCTCCGACTCGTCCGCTAAGCGGTAGTAGTAAGGGCCCTTATAGCTAAGCTTACTACTACTATCGTTACCGCGGCGTTTACGGTAGTAGTAGTAGTAGTAGTAGAGATAGCGAGACAGCTACGAGGGCGGTATCTTAGCGTCGGGGCCCTTAATGAAGCGGCCGGGATAGACTATGTTCTAGACGAAAATGGCTAGCTATATAGGTGTTAACTCTAGTACGTATAGCACGGGCTTATTACTCGGGAGCGGGTTGTTAGTGCCTAGGCCGCCGGAGAACTCGGCGAGGCGGTAGATAATGCGAACGGTGATAGCTATTAAGTAGGCGTATAGGGCGTAGATTAGCTATCTCTAGCCTACTATCTTGTCTATCGCTATACGCCCGACTCGCTCTACCTAAAGCTGACTACGGTAGAAGGTAAGGACTAGGACCGTAAACAGTATAATAAAGCCCTCCTATATGCCAATTCCGCCTATATAGAGGTTAAGACCCTATCGTTAGGCGGATATACTTACGCCTAGGCCCGCTATACTACCGCCGACGATCTAGATGACGAATGAAGTAATGTCGTAGGTAACGAAGACGAGCGCGAGAATAGACGGCGAGAATATTTAGACTTTACGCGTCGGTAAGTAGAAGTATACGATACGGGCGAAGACCATAAATACAAAGGCGTTAACCTAGATCGGCGCTACTAGGACGAGGAGCTAGGCTACGGTCGCGATGCCGTTAAACTACTAGTTCTTAGAGCCTAGTACGCGGAAAGTATAGGCGCCCGTCTCCTACAGCCCGGCCATAATAACTACCTAGTAGAAGCTACGACGGTACACCGCTACCTAAACTAGGTGTATAATAGTAAGGATTCCGAACAGTATAGCGAAAGCGACTACTATAGCGAAGTTAGGAAAGTAGAGCTAGAGAGAATTACATACGGCCGCCGGAACGTAGCTATCGAGTCCGGGAGTAGTATATTCGCTGTTTCTAGGCGTATACGTGTTAATAGGGAGGTCGAGAGAGAGAGACGGGATAGAAACAGGTAGTATGCTAACCGTCGGTAGATCTAATAAGAGAGGCGGAAGACTAGGTTCGAAGTTGTTACTATTATCTCGGCGATAGTTATATAGCGGAGAGGTGACCGTAGGCGGCGAGGTAATAGTAGGTCTAGCGAAGAGGGCTAGAGACGGTGTTACTATAGGTATAGGCGTAGGGGAAGCCGTAGAGAAAATGTCAATAGGTAGTAGTAAGGCGCTAAAGAGCCCGAGGGAGGATCTTATCGCCGCTAATAGGAAGTACGGCATTCGAACGTAAAGGTACGTAAGGTTAATGTCTAATATTACATCCTCTTTTGTTCTATTTACTTTTTCTTCTACGTAACTTATAGGAAGAAGGAGGTACGTAAGAGCGCGGGCTATATAGGATTGGTTGTTATAGACACTATTAGTACCTAGGTAGGTAGTAGGGCTAGGGCTAAGCGCGACGGAAGATCTATAGATATGAAAAGGTAGAAACATAGAGCCGGGCGCTTAGGTGGTACCGTATGTAGTAGAGGACGCTGATTAACCTCTAGTTAATCTTCCTATACGACAACCTAAATAAATCCACTCACCGGTTAGTATACTAATTAGCACTCCTCCTATATAGAATGATAACCAGCACTCCTCTAGACTAATATAGGGATATAGGCGTTGTATAACATACCTATACGAGACATCCTTCCGGTTATACGAACAATCCTCCGACATACGAACAATCCTTACGAGCGCGATGCCACTCCGCCTAGTAATAATTAGTACCCTATACTAGCGGCGTAGTAGTAGGGCTATTAGCTATAGGGTAACCTGATTCATTAAGTAGCAAAAGATAGTTATAGATACGATACTACTAGCTACTAGCTACTAGTACCCGCTCCGAGCTGTTAGTTACTATAGCAACGTATAAGCAACTATGCCCCTTTCTTGTTCCCTCTAAGACGAGTCTACCTTTAGTCCGATCGTTGTAGCTGTCCCGATATACTACTACGGTTTCGACTTTACTCTACTGTTTAAGGAGCTCTTTTTCTCTCTAATCCTAAACATTATCTTCATCCTTCTACTAGCGACAAGAATCTTTTAGCTAGTAAGAAGAAAAGTCCGTATAATAGCTAGTAATAAACTCGATTAACATTAGATTAAACAGGTTAGTATCTCGCTCCCGCTACTCTAACATAAACCCCTACTTACCTATCGTACCTTACTATAGACAGCGTACATCTTTTCTATTCTCATTAATGTTACTAAGCTCATAATACTCTTTGTTTATGCTCTATAGCTTCCCCTTTCTATCCCTACCGCCGGCATTAGCTTAATCGTAGCAATATACGGGCCATTCCTAACCTATCTAGAGCATTATAAAAGTCCCCGGCCGGCTTCGACCCTCTCTCTATACCTCGGGCTTAGACTTATCTTTAATATAGTTCGTACTCGAACACTATAGGTCATCTAGAACAACCGGCCGTTTGCTATTACCTTCTCCGTCGGCGTAGGTATCTAATTAGCTCTCTTCCTAGCTATTAACATCTACTCGAATACGGTCTCTATTAACAAAAAGCTACTATACGAGACGAGAGCTAACGTCTATACTAGAGGATTGTTCTAGTAGTTAAACCCGCTCTTCTAGTAGGGCTTTAAGACTATCCTTAACGTTCCCTATCTCCTAGCTATCGACATAGGCCTACGCTTACGGGACTTTAACAACAATATATACTATAGCGATAGGTAGGAGGTATAAGCATTAGCCGGTCTTAATAGCTATATCTCTTCGAAACGATTATGCTTTGTCCGTATACCTTTATAAAGGGTGATTTAGGGAATTAAGACATTTTACTACTTATCTTCGAATCCGAATCCCTTCGAATGCCTAAGACATATACTAACCCTCTACTCGTTACTCTAGGTATAGTCGTAATAGACGGCTTTACCTCGACGTACGCCCGGAACTCTACTTAAGCTTCTATTCACCTCGCATAAAAGCTTTATCCTCGAAGGCATACTACCTCGTTTGCTACTATCTAGCTTTACCTTTACATAACCGTTCTTGCTTACTAGAGTTGTCTCCTACGCTACTACTACCCCTAATACGAGGCTAGAGAAAGCGATCGGAACCGGCCTTATCGGAGCTACCGCTATTATTTACTTTGGTCTAGCTATTACTAACGCTAATGCTTAGCACAAGTCATACCGGCTTATTACTAAGCTACGAGGTACCTTAGTCTCCCTTATCTACGCTAAGACTCTAACCGTATCTGTCCCGATCGCAAATAAGGGTTCCGTAATCACTTTAATGAGCGCTAATGTTAAGCGGACTACTACTAGACTACGTTTTATACATAAGTACTAGGCTAGCTATATCGACATCGGTCTTAGCATTTACCTTCTATAAAGACAGGTAGGACTAGCATCCGCCGCACCGGGAGTACTCTTCCTACTTTATAGTATAGTTGGTCTATAAGTCGCTACGAGTATAGGACAATAGTAACGTCTATAGCTTAAGGGGCTTAAAAAACGTATTAAAGCTACCTCCGACATACTCGCCGCTATTAAAGAAGTCAGAATAAGTAGACTGTAATCTATTATAGAAAGGAAACTACGAGAACTCCGCTAAGAGGAGATCATCGCATCTCGTAAGTTTAAGAATGCCTTAGCCCTTATCGTCTGTCTATTATATACTACTATAGCTATAGGACCTATAATATCGTTCGGCATATTCTCTCTCTTAGCTAAGAGGAATAACTCTACGCCCGTTATAAGTAAGATTAGCTTTACCGCTCTCTCTATTTTCTCGCTACTACGGACTCCTATAGCCCTGATTATAGACGCCATCTCCGGTCTTGTCGTAGTAATCGGCGCTATTTAGCGGATAGAAGAGTACCTATCTACCGACAACTACTATAAGTAGTTATCTCCGCCCTTAACGATCTGTTTAACGGAAACTATTAAGAACTCCTAGTCAATAGTATCTAAGTGTAACTATGTCATTACCGCCGTACGCTTCTCCGCTAAATAGAGTAAGGAATAAGGTTTCATCGTCTAAGATGTTACTTTCTCTATTAAGCTAGGCTCTTTAACTTTCATTGTCGGCTCGGTAGGCTATAGCAAGTCGATACTACTCTATACATTACTAGGCGAAACTACTTATAATATAGGACATCTCTAAACGTCCTTTACTAGCGCCGTATTTGTAGGCTAGGCTCCCTAGCTCGTTAACGATACTATTTAGAACAACATCGTCGGTACGAGTATACTTAATTAGCGCTAGTATAGCTCGGTACTCGACGTATATGCTCTTCGGGACGATATCGCCCGCCTTCGTAATAGAGACTTCGAAATCGTAGATAACGGTAGCTCGAACCTTAGCGGCGGCTAGTAAGCTCGTATCGGCCTCGCTCGAGCTATATACTCGTAGTAGTCTATTATTATCCTAGATGACGTTATGAGTAGGCTTAATACGACTATAGAAGAGATCATCTTTACCCGCCTACTTAGACCCGATAGCTTACTACGTAAAAGCGGTAAGACGGTTATCTTCGCTACTAATACCTTATATCGTTTGTCTATAGCGGATTACATTATAGTCTTAGCTACTAATAGCACGATTGCTAAGTAAGGTCACTACTCGGAGCTAAGATCTTCCGTCTTAGTATATGTTTAGACTAAAAAGAAGGAGGTCGAGCACAACAATAAGAAGAACATCGCTCTCGGTATTCCGATTAAAATTCAAATAGCTATAGTAGTAACGGGATAGTAACGGCGTACCGGGGATCTTACCGTCTACGAATACTACGCCCGTAGGGTTAGTGTACTTAATCTTACTATGTTCTTCTTCTTCGGAGCTGTCTTTGTGTTCGCCCTTATCTTCCCTTAGTATATCGTCTCGTAGTAGGTAGCATATAACGTATACTATCTAAACGGCAGACTAGGACTATATCTTAGAACATACTTTAGCCTTTCTATATTCGCTATTACGGGCCTAGTAGTAGGATGTTTGGTACTTATTATTAAGATAATGCCGCGTACTTCGTCGGCCTTCTACGATATGCTTTTACGGTCTACTCTCGATGTACTACTCTCGCTCTTTATAGGCGACAACGTTGCTTATCTCCTTAATCGATTCAGTTAAGACCTTTAGCTTATCGACATAGAATTACCTCTAGTACTCTTTAACACCTCGATCGAATTACTATCGACATTTAGTAATCTTATTGTCATTACCGTCTTATCTAGCTATATCGCTACTACTATCCCCGCGTTACTACTCGTCTTCTTCTTCCTATAGAATTTCTATCTTCAGACCGCTCGTTAGCTTCGTCTCCTCGATATCGAAGCTAAAGGCCTACTCTTCTCTTACTTCCTAGAAACCCTATCTAGACTACCTACTATTCGAGCCTATAATGTTTAACAAAACTACGAACACCGCTGTTTAGAGCGTCTCGACTCCTCCTAAAAGCCCTTCTATCTCCTCTACTACGTCTAACGCTAGCTTAACCTCGTTCTTAACTCCGTCGTCGTAGGAATTACTATCGTCTTTATAGCCATCGCTATCTTAACTAAAGGCAGCATCGCCCTAGGCTTTATCGGAACAGTACTAGTTAGTATTATAAACTTCGGCGTTAGTATAAAAGCTCTTCTAGAGAACTAGACAAATCTCGAAATGTATATTAGCGCTGTTTCCCGTATTCGTACGTTTGCTCTCGAAACCCCTTCCGAGCATCTCCTAACCGAAATATCTAAACCTCCGTCCGCTTAGCCTAGAGAAGGCTATATAACCTTTATAGACCTTACTATAGTATAGAGAAAAGACCGTCCTACAATATCTAATTTCTTACTCGAAGTTCCTACTAGATCAAAAACAGCATTTATAGGAGCCTTAGGATACGGAAAGTCTACTATCCTTTCCTTATTACTAAACCTAGTCCCTTAAACTAGCGGATCGATATCTATAGACGGTATTGCCCTTTCTACGATAACCCGCTAAATTCTACGTTAAGGGCTCCTTATATTACTATAAATCCCCTTTCTCCTACCTAATTCTACTATACGGGAAAATTTAAACCCTTTCTCCCTCGTAGGAGTCTCCGACTCCTATATCTTCTCTATCCTCTCTAAACTTAACATTTTAGCCCTTATATCGAGTCTCCCTACCGGATTAGATACGAGTACGGATGTTGCGACGTTCTCTATTAAGTAGAAACAATTGTTATATCTTACGAGAGTTATTATTAGACATCGACATAGCGGCGGAACAGGAAGAGGAATCTTAGTCATAGATGAAGCTACTACTAGTTTAGATTTTAAGACTAATAGGGTTATATAGAGGGTACTTAGGGAGGAACTTTTCGCGGAAGGGATAACGGTTCTTATTATAGCGCATCGGATAGAGGGGATTAGGGACTTTAGGCGGTTTGTTAAGCTTAGTAAGGATAGTGTGATACAGAGTGTTAGGGTAAGTCTATAGGGAGGATAGAAAGTTTATGTCTTTACGTATAGCATAGGATTAGCGCATTTCTAGTATGAAGTTATAAAGTTATAGAGTTTTCTTCGTTTTCTACGTCTATCGAGACAGTACGTATGTAAAATGATAGTCCTCTCGCGTACGTAGACTATTAAACTCTATTAATCGTTAATTGTATAAGATAGTATGTTAAACGACTTAGTTGTATAATATAGATAGCTATATTTTCTATATGTAGAACATTTACTCACAACTTTGATTAGTAATCATGGAAGGCGCTAAGCTCAAAAAATAACAGATAGTCCTAATCTGACGGCTAAAGAACACTAAAATTAGCTACTTTTTTATTAACTGTGTAGAAATTATGACCGTAGCTTCTGTCTATTCTTTAAGATTAAAGAGATAAAAAAAGCCGATTAGTATATAATATCGAATTTCTTCTCGTAGAAATCTTAGCTAGTCAATTAGAAGGAATCTTTAACTACCAACTTAGTCTTAAGTTTTATCGTAGTCTTAGAAAGAATACTAGCCGAGCTTCGACAAAGCCGCCGTAGAGTTCGGAGCCTATAACATTCTTAGATAGAGCGCCGTAGTAGACGATCTTATAGATTTCCTACCCTAGACAACATCCTAGATCAAGAAATTGCTAACCAGATTAGATACGTTTAAAAACATTGTTATAGCCTTTCGCATCGTAGATGTAGAGTCTAACGAAAGAGTATCTTCCTACGTATAGGTATTTAAAGACCTACTATACTTTGTCGCGCTATCATTATGTTTTAGTAAGTTCTAATCGATCGAAGAAAAGAATTCTAAGCGGATAGAAGGATTAAAAGCTTTGCTTACGACGGATTTAACATAAGCGATCTGCTCGTTCACATTAGTAATACCGCTATATGATTTTAAAACTTCTTATAGAGAGTTTCTAAGCTTAGGATCGTTAGGATCGTAGAAGGGGCGCGGAACATCTACGGCATTTCTAATATAGCTTGATATTATGTCAAACTAGGCTTCCCGTTTGTTCTAATTAATTATAGTTATTGTTAATAAGCAGAACTCGAGAAGCAAGCTTATTATTGAAATTTGTCTATTAACGATGTATTAATCGTTTTATAGAATCTAACGGCTTACCTTTCTTTCTTTTTTTAATTAGTTCTTTAATCGGGTTCTACTTACTTCTTATAAAGTTATGTTTTATATAACGTAGTGCTTAACCACGAACTCTCTATTATTGTATAGATAGTAAACTTCCCTACTAGACTTTGCTATCTAGCTTATAATAACGTAGCATTAGTAGGTCAATAGTTAATAGGAATATAGAGTTTTATTCAACCTTATAAGCTAAAGAAGCTAAAGACTATAAGACTAGCTTATCGTTCTTTAATAAAACCAATCCCTGTATAGCCTAAGGCCGTCTATGTTTTAGGCCGACCTATTCGAGAAATGATATGTCTCTACTATCTTCCTAAGCTTTCTTATTAAACATATACTACGTCTTCTTAAGTCTAAGCTTAGCATTATGATCTTCTAAAGCTTCTTCTTCTTCTTCTTTGCCGTAACGAATTGTAGCTATATTAGTCGCCGTAGGTAGGGAGCGGAATTTGCCAACTATTACGACAATAATAAGCATAATCCGGCTCGTAATCTAAAGTATTCGTTAGTGTTGTATATATAAAGCATCGAATCTGATGTTTTCGACTTACATTCTACGAGCCCGAGAAGCTATATCCGTCCGTAGCTACGCTAATGCTAACTCCGACGTTCCTATATACGGAAACGACTTTAAGAAGTACTAGAAAACCCGTGTTATAGGCTATAGTCTTAAACATCCCGAAGACTAAGATCGACTAGGCTAGGCCGAGGATAGCTATAATGTCGTAAAGTTAAACCTTTATGATCTACTACTTAAGGAACTTATAGTCCGAGGGGGGGGGATAGATATCGAATGTATTACTACTAATACTTCTTTAGGAGCTCGACTTCTCTAGTCTCGTTATACATTCTAAGAGTACGTTCCTCGAGCGGATTGCTACTACGTATACTAAACATTATAGGAAAGGGGGCGAAGTAGATTATAAGAAATAGTAACAACTATACAAGTTAGTTTGTGTATTATAAGAGTAGGTATTGTGCTAATACTAACCTGATAAGCCTCTAGTAAGCTAGAAAGCCCGATGATAGTGTATCTAGTTATACGTAAAGCCAAACTTTCAAAAATACTATTAAGGAACTACTAGGCTGTCGGGATGCCTTCTCTTTTTCTTAGCGGGAACAATAGCATTATGAACACTATCTAGTCAAAGAGGCTGAGACTAAAAGCCGATAGTATAAGCTATACTATGTGCTTAGTTAGGTAAAGGAAAAGGTAACATCTCCTAGAGTTTTCTATTAGAAAGGACAGAGTCTCTGCTACGGACGAACATTTCTGCCCGAAATTAGCGTACTGATTCGACTACATTCTGCTAGTAGGATTATAACTTACCCCTAAACGGCTGCTTATCGTTTTGTAGACCCGCTAGATACCCTAGATGAGAAAATGTAGAAGGATTAGCTAGTAGGTGTTCCCTTCACTATCTCCTCGCGCTATCTCTTTCGTGTCCCCTAGGTCCTTTATAGATAGAGACGCTTTCACTAGACGGAGAAGGCACTGTAGCGGAGTAGACAACTCGGTAGCTTTAAGAGTCATCCCTTAAATACGTTATTATAGAGTAGGGCGTAGTATAATCTAGTGACGGGTTCGAGATTAGGGCTCTTAAAGGGTACGAAACAAGCGAAGCTAGCATCTATAAGAGGTAGTAGGGCTAGGCCTTAACACTATTCCCGGGAAAGATAAGGGGCGATGGTAAATATACCCCGCTAGAGAGTTTCTCTATAAGTACACTTAGTTATATTTCGTCTTAAGTTTTCCTATCGCGCGATTATAGTTCTACGTACGTGTTATACTATTCTACTATCGTTAAATAGCCCTTCTTTAAGCAATTTCGACGAAGAAGAAGGCCTACCGGTTAGTAAGCTAACATCTAGGCTAATTCGCCTTTTTCCCTCCGGACACGCTAGAGCTAGTATATCCGCCGGAGTATACCTTCTAAATACCTCCCCCTTCGAAGTAACGGTTACTACGCTAGTTAAATAGATAGTATAGAGGACTACGTAGTACTAATTTTAGTAGTAGGGCCCTCTAGCTTCCCCGCGGGAGTGTTAGGAATATATTATTACTAGCGTTCTATCTTACCTTAAGCCGGTTCTACTACTCTTACTAGTTTTAAAACATATAATAATAGTAGTTATAGTATATTATATAGCCTAAGTACCGATTAAGTTTTAATAAATTTTATATAATTAGACTAGACTTAATAGTATCGTACTAGGCGTTCCTCGAGTAGTTACCCTCCGCTCTCTACGAGGTGTTAACTAGCGGGGAAATTTCCCTACTAGATAGTATTAAAATTAGAGCCGGCCTACTAGAGCCGGAATGAAAATCGTATACTCGTAAATTACTTAACGTAACTCCGAAAGGAGACGACGACTAGTAGCGGATTCTTAAAGGTATATAGTTTAAGTATTCTCTTTCCGCCCTTTTAAATTTAATAGCCTAGAGTAAGGCTAAATCGCCGAGATTCGATCCTCTATTAGGATATAGATTTAAATTTAGATATTATATTATTAGTTATAAGCCTATAATAGCTATTACTACGACCTAGCCGTAGTATATTCTACTCTTTACTCCTATAACTATCGGACGGTTATTATACAAAATGCTTTCCGTAGTTCCCTTTAGGTCCGACTATGTCCTATTTATTATTCTGTTCGGCGTAACGTAGTACTCTATTACTACTAAGCTTAGGGATCTAGACCTATCGTCTCGCGGTATCGTTTTTATTTATATTACCGATATAGGTTCCTCGTAACTTACGTCCGTTATACGTAACGATATCTCGAGTCTTAGCCTCGGACCGGACTATAGCTATATATAACCCTACCCTTATAGTCCGCGTATTAGATCTATTCCGGTTAACGATAACTATCTCTAGACAATTAACTACGCGGTAGCGGATTTCATAGATTTTTGCTTATAGTAGGCGAGTATATTTATGATTAATCTAACTATAACCCTTTACGACCTTATCTACTACGCGCGAAATAGTAGTTAACTAGTACCGAACATACTCGTACCTATGTCTCTAAACGATTATAATTTCGAGGCGGTTTAGTACTTAAGCGCTTAGTAGTAGACATACGCCGAGTTTATTATTTTGTTATAGACGGCGGCGAATAAGTAGCGAGATAAGCTACGATTACTAGAGGCGGTATCTTACTATAGGGACGATAAGATATATCCTATATATTACTTTAAGGAAACAAACGACTTTATACTATAGGTAGAGGAGTAGATTTCGCCGGATCCTAACGCCCTATTCGGTAAAAGGGGGACTCGCTCTTTAAGTACGGAGACCCTAGGTCTAGAGATACTACGAAACTCGCTATTCGGTAATATATGCTCCGAACGGGGAACCTTAGCTTCGAAGAAACGGAAATTAGATATTAAGTATTACTCGTCGTCCTTCTATAGTGCCTAAAGTAAGACAGAATATATACTAGGGGCTATATAGAGAATTGTAAAGTATTTACTTAAGTTAATTCGATTTGATTATAGAAATCTAGATAGCTAATCCCGTATTCCTTCTATAGATAGTTTCTATATAGTTCGCGATAATAATTACATCTAGCTATAATAGTTATTACTCCTTCTCGCCTATAAAAAGCTTCGCTTCCTAGCTACGCGGGAAGCTATTACGATAGTATATAGTAAAAGGTAATAAGATTGCCCCTAACGTATAAAACATCTATTATAAAAAGGGCGAGCCTATAGATATATTACGGACACTATATAGAGATACCTCCTCCTCTACGACGCTGTTTCCTATAGCCCTAATCCTTTATCGTAATGCCGTCTATAGCGAGCTAGTTCGAGGAGCTCCTAGTATAACGGAGGATTTAAGAGTCTATAATTAAAGAGCTATAAAGCTATGCCCCTAAGGACGGGTATAATACTAGCGTAAACGAGATTCTTCGGAAGCTAGACTACTTAAGAAGCCTTAGCGAAATACGAGGAGGGGTTTAAGATAAACGTCCTACGCTAGAGGAAACCGACTAGCTAGAACAAACGAAAGATAAAGTAGATAGGCTATAGAAAGATCTAGTTCGTATACTCTATCGACGCGTAATCGAGAACACTTACTTAATAGTAAGTAATAACGAGTACAATATCTTAGTTAGACTATTAGGTCTATATAAAGGCTAAGAGAGTAGGATGTTATATATATATAATATAAAGAAGGGAAGAAGTTTACCTACTACTAGCCCTTCTACTAATCGTAGTATACGAGGAAGATGTCGTAAGGTAGGTAAGGAGTATCTACGTCGCCCTACTCCTTCTTAACGCCTACATCCGTTAAAAACTATACCTTTATATTATAGGTAGAGTCGAATCCGGGAAGTATATATACTACGTCGAAGCTTTCCGGGGAGGAGGACTCTAATCTAGCGGAGCGATTAAGGTAGTCGTTATAGAATATCTCCTATATAGTCTAGGGCCTCGTATTTAGTTACCTAGGTATCTACTTAATATAAGCGCGGATTAGAATACGTTTAGTAGTGCTTTTAGCGTCGTTTATCGTAAGATAACTTATAGGATACGTTAAGTGTCGCGAGAAGATCTATTATATACGCTATCGACGAGAAGTAAATATAGATAAGTAAGCGCCCGGGCCCGGAGCCCGGGCATTATAATCGAACCGTATCGGGACTAGCGTAATATAGGCCTAATACTACCTCTTAAGCTCCTTAGAGTTAGAGTTAGGTCCTCTATATTATTTTACGCTTACCTATAGATAGTATAGTAAATATCTGATTCGTAACTCGCTAATATACCCGGTTTCGCTTAAGAGATAGAACGGGTCGCGTCTATAACTAAAGAAGCGTACGAGCCGGCCTAGAGACAAGAGTCTAGACTACTATTATTAGGCGAATTCTGATCGGCCTAGCGTAATCTACGCTTCCCCGACGCTATATTAGATCTATATTAGGTACTATTATAATAATTAGATACTATAGGAGACGTACGCGGAGACGTCCTACGTACCTCGTATATGTTTCTTATATAGGCAACTATCCCGTACTTTTAGGCGGGAATGCTTTAGTATTACGTAAACGGTAGCGCTAGGGTTACGGAGAACTATAGACGGAGGCACGCCTCCCGTAAAGCCGAGAGGTCTATAGCGTATATATATATGTCTACTCGTATTCTCTAGTACCGCGATCGTCTATAAGATCGCTAGTGTTTATAACAAAAAAGGACTTTAGCGCCCGAGAACTACGTTTCCTACGACGTTCCTCCCCTTTAGCGTAGACCTACCCTATACTACTAGTCGAACCTTTTACGACATACTAGGACTAACTCGAGGTAGATAAGGATTTCCGCGGTTCTAT
>MWSQ01001919.1:0-219323 GCA_002116395.1 Ramularia endophylla | reverse complement strand
CCGGTTAGGGTATGTTTTTGGTCGAATCCTCCAAGCATCCTCATCTCTCGCGGCACATGAACTTTCTGACATGCTATTTCTTCTCCCTACAGAGGACACTCGTACCCACGAACGCACCGTGGCCACGATGCCAAGTTCCCCGGCATGGCCATCACCTACGCCCTCATGCAGCGCTTCGAGGAGCTGTCGGAGAAGGAGCCAGAGCGCGTGGAATTGATCAAAAAGGCCAACGTCAAGAGCATCAACATGGACGGCCAGCGTGCCACCGGTGTTACCTACGAATTCGGCGGCGAGCAGGTCACCGTTGACGGTCCTGTGGTGCTCGCAACTGGTGGTTACGCCGCCGATTTCACCCACGATTCGCTCCTCAAGAAGCACAGGCCCGACACCTTCGACCTGTCCACCACCAACGGCAACCACGCCACCGGTGACGGCCACAAGATGTTGATGAAGATTGGCGCAAACGACATTGACATGGACAAGGTGCAGGTTCACCCTACAGGTCTCGTAGACCCCAAGGACCCAACCGCAAAGACCAAGTTTTTGGCTGCCGAGGCGCTGCGTGGAGAGGGCGGTCTCCTGTTGAACAACAAGGGGGAGCGATTCGTCGACGAGCTGCAGCACCGTGACTTTGTCTCCAACGAGATGTGGAAGCAGAAGGAGCAGGGTCTCTGGCCAATTCGCCTCGTGCTTAACAGCAAGGCATCAAACACTCTCGATTTTCACACTCGCCACTACTCCGGCCGTGGTCTCATGAAGAAGATGAGCGGAAAGGAGCTGGCCAACGACATTGGCTGTGGCGAGGCCGCACTTAACAAGACCTTCACCGCATACAACAAGTACGCAAAGGGCGAGGAGAAGGACCCACACAACAAGAAGTTCTTCCACAACTTCCCCGTGGAGGTCAACGATGACTTCCACGTTGCACAGATGGAGCCTGTACTGCATTTCACCATGGGCGGTATCGAGATCAACGACCAGGCACAGGTACTCAATAGCGAAGGCAAGCCTTTCGAGGGTCTCTTCATCTGTGGTGAGTTGGCTGGTGGTGTTCACGGTGCCAACCGTCTCGGTGGTTCTTCTCTCCTCGGATGTGTCGTCTACGGTCGTGTAGCCGGTTCCAGCTCAAGCAAGTACCTCATGCAGCAACTCCTCAACAGCTCCGGCGGTGTCGCCGCTACTCGTGCGGGACAAATCAGCCTACACATTGACCCAAGCCAGCCCGGAAAGGTTTCCGTTGAGTGGGGCAACGGTGTGAGCGGCAGCAGCAGTGACAGCACGGATTCCAAGATCCGACAACAGGGACAGCGCTCTGCAGGCCCAGTAATGGGTGGCTCCAAGGACAGCAAGGACCCCGGCAAGGTCACCGACACCAACGACATCAAGAACTTTAAGGTGCCTGAAGACGAGTACTCGCTCGAGGAAGTCGCAAAGCACAACAAGAAGGAAGACCTATGGATTGCCGTCAAGGGTGTCGTAATGAACGTTACCGACTGGGTTGATGAGCACCCTGGTGGTCCACAGGCGCTCTTTTCACACATGGGTAAAGATGCGTCGGAGGAATTTGAGATGATGCATGACGATGAGGTTATTCCAAAGTATGCGGCTGGTATCGTTATTGGAAGGGTAAAGGGACAGGAGATTACGCTGGAATACTAGGGAAAGCTTTGACATTTTTTTTAGCCGGATAGCTTGGTTGTATTACTCTTTTGTGTGAACCCTGTTTGATTGGACCATTGGACTATTTTGAATGAAGTTGGCGATGACGCGAAGCTGAGGTATCAAGGCATGTGATGTGTTCAACCTTGAATGCTTCGACCGGAGCCTTGAAGCGAAGACCGCGCTAGAGAATTAGCGTCGACGTCAAGTGAATTACGCCAGATTCCGAACATGTTTCTCTTTTCTCTATTATGGATTTAGCGATACGAAAAGACCAAGCTTTCGACCTACGTAACACAGATCCGGAGCTCGTGGGCAATACTAAAGGAGAACGTAGCTTGACATGAATCATTCAGAGATTGACATGGATTTCCCAAAGAAGTCATTCCTTGCTTCGAGGCCGAAGCCGGGGAGAATATCGGCGCCTAGATGGAAAGACAGGAGGGTTAGTATGCGGATAGACCTAAGTCATAGCTGCATGGAAGGCATGAATGAGAGAAAAAACATCTCTCGATAGACCGCATTTCCCCTCAACAAACAAAGGTTGAGCTAGCAGCAACCCTTGAATGCGTAGAGAGCATGCTCGCCTTGGAGAGCACGAAATGATCAGCACTCGTCCTTTGCTATAGCATACCCTTTGTGTCGTGAAGTGACTCTTCATAGATGGCATCTCTGAGCCCTCGCGGAAGTCGAAAGAACGGGAAGATGATCTTTCTCCGATGTTCTCTGCGGCATTCTCTCCGGCGTTGCTTTGCGCAGCGTTTCTTCTGGAGTGTCGTGAGTGTCTTTTTCTTCTTGTTTTGCTTCTCAAATAAGATGGAGGCTAGAGCGCCAGAACCTTCCACCGTGGTCGCCTTGCGCATGTTCTTGTGTTTTCTCTTCGCCATGTCGGCAGGTCGATGCGTTTTAGTCGATTAAGTCCGCTGATGTGGAATGGACCAGGGCTCGTGGTGGAGATGCAGGTATTAAATAGAGATTGAAAGCGGGAGGACGGGAGTCTCGACTTTCGGTCCTTCCTCCTCTTTCGCTCACTTCACTTCACCTGCACTTCGTGTCCGTCTTCCGATCTTCGCTACTTCCACCCGCAACACGCCATCATGGCAGCCCACGACGTGTTCGACCATTTCAAGCTATGCGGAGAGCTGCGGAATGCCATCTACGAGCAGCTCCTAGTCACAGAGCCTTACGACCGGGTGTTGATCGGCGGTATTCTGAATGGACTCCGTATCCAAGGGGATCGAGTGATCTGCCCAAAGCTGCTCCGTTTGTCCCACAGATTTGGCGCCGAGTACCAGGTAAGCTGTATTATATCGGAATGCATGAAGTTGTACAACGTTGATCCCGTGTAGGCCCAGGCAGACAAGTCCACGGAGCCTTTCCTCATGATCACCGACACCCGTCTATGGTTGGACTTGAAGGACGCAGCTATGCTAAAGGCGCTTCCTTCTGCAGCGGATATCCCACCAGAAATCCTGCGCACAACCAACCTGCAATTGAATCTCGTCTGTTGGGGCCGTCCCAATGATGTTTGCCGTTGGGAGTGGGTAAGTACCATCGTCAACAAGATGCCTCGACTTCAAAGCATTTCCATTAGGTTCAATCTCGCCCTGGGAGCACCGAGAGGAAAAATGGAGGTGCATATCCTTCAGTTCAGGTCGTGGTTGCCTGTGGAGAAGTTGAAGCAAGTGGAGGTTCATCCGTGCACGCAGAACAAGATGCACGACTTCGAATATGAATCTCCCGGCGTCCGCTACTATTGAAGCGGCGCGCAAAGGGAGAGAAGCTGGAGCACGTTGGCCGGCGGCTATCGCGACGTCAAACACTGACAGGGAGCGTGCGAAGATGGTGCAGCCCGGTATACCTCTTCAGAGATCTACACGCCTCATGCACGGCGAGGCATGATAGGTCAGTAATGTTCTCACCTATGAAAGACTAGGGAACATACCATCTAATGGACAGACTAGAGCAGCTCATGCCAGCGCCGCGGAGAGCCATCTCCCGTGCAGCGTCCAGCAAGATATGCAGCACATGTATGTTACCTGCGAACAGTAGCTCATGAAAAGACGAGAGTGGAAGAAGAACAGCATGGAGAGGTTCATATTTACAGACGAACCAATATCATGCCTACTCAAAATCGCACATCCAAGCGTCAGCCAAGTATCATGCAGTCCAAACATCTCAATGCCTAAAATTGCGCTTGCTTGCTCTGCACCTTGACTCCCTCATCTTCCAACCCACTCTTGAAAGCATCCTTGAGGTCTTCATTCGCATCGGCCTTTTCCTCTTTCGTGCCCTTGGCAATCTTCTGCGCAAGCATGTTCTCAACAAGCTGTTCGCCAGCCTTCTCCGCCTGGGTGCTCTCCGCGGCTGACGCAGCCTCGCCTGCGACACGATCGTCCAATGCGAGCTTGGACTCACCAAGAGCATGGATCTGCTCCTCAATGGTGCCTCTGGTAACAAGACGGACGACTTCCACCTCACGAGTCTGACCGACACGATGCGCACGATTCTCGGCTTGAATGTCATCCTGAGGGTTGAAGCCAGAGTCGAAGATAATAACCTTGTTGGCGGCCGCAAGGTTGATTCCTGCACCGCCTGCCTTGGTCGAAAGCATGAAAAGCGGGATTGAGGTATCGTTGGTGAATGTGTCAATCATGCCCTGCCGAATGTCCATCTTGGTCTGGCCGTCAAGTCGCATGAATGGGATATCACTCGTCTCACAGACGGTCTCGAGAATGTCCATGACGGTCGTAAACTGGGAGAAGAGCAGGATTCGATCTCCGTTCGCTTTCCACTTCAGAATTAGGTCGACCGCGACCTTGACCTTTCCTGAGTCCATCCACTCTTGCTTCTTGAGCGCAAATCTCTTCCGCAGGTAGTCACGGTCGTTACAGAATCGATGAATACCAAAGTCACCTCCCTTGAGAACTTGATCGGACGCCTTTCCATTCAGATACGCACGGATCTTGTCGGCAGAATTGCCGCCAAATTCCTCAGACTTGGAGAGCACCTTGACAATCTTCTCCACTAATTGATCGTTGTAGATATTGTTGGATAGCAAGGGGTGGATCGCAGCTTTTCGCAGCTTCATAATCACATTGGAACTGTGTGAAGCGGTTCCCTTAATCGCTCCTGAGGCTTTGTCTTCGAAATACTGCTGCGCTTCGCTGAGGATTTGTGCGTAATGGTCGGCTTGGTCGTCTGTCATATTACACCATTCAACTCTTGACTCCTTCTTAGGCAAGTCAAGTACCTGGTGCTTCTTTCTTCTGAGGATAAAGGGTGTCATCATGGTACGCGCTCTTGCAATGCGCTCGCCTGACAGAAGAGCGGCGTGGGCGGTATCCTTAGTGCTGGCCTTGTGCTTGAAAATATAGTCAAGATCTTCGGCCTTCTGCGTAAAGAGGTCTGGCATGATAAAGGCAAGAATTGCGACAAGCTCTTGAAGGTTGTTCTGCAACGGTGTTCCAGTCAGAAGCAACTTGAAGTCAGCACCAATCCTCATCAGCTGTTGATATCGATTGGACTTGGGGTTTCTCAGCATGTGAGCTTCGTCGTATACGCAGACTGAGAAAGGTCCGTACTTTCGGAGCCAGCGGTTATCCGCAGCGCTTGTGGCCATGTCGTACGTGGTGACAATCACGTCAATGGTCTCAAAGTCCTCATCCAGAGTCAATCTGAGCTCCTCGCGCTCCTTTTGAAGGCCGTAGTAAGGGCGAACATTGAGTTCAGGAGCGAAACGTTCGAATTCTCGGAGCCAATTCTCCAGAGTCGAGCCAGGCACGATAATCAGGTGCACTCCATCGACTTTCTGCATCTGCAGATGCGAGAGGAAGGCAATGACCTGGCAAGTCTTTCCCAGACCCATGTCATCAGCCAGGATACAGGAGAGCTTCTTCTGGAACAGAAGATCCAGCCAATTCAAACCGACGAGCTGGTAATCTTTCATCACAAGATCGGGACTCATGACCTTTGGTTGGCCCAGGAACTTGCTCTTTGGCTTGGATGAGGCCGTCTTCTCCTCAGCAGTACAAGAGCTCGCAGGTGTACCAATGCCGGAGTCGTGAGCTGCATCAAGATTCATGATCTGCAGTTCGCCCTCGCCGTCACCGTTAACTCCCCAGCCTTTCAATGCTTCCAACAGTGGCTTGGCGATCTGCTCACATTGCACGACCAGTTGGTCCACGGCATCATAACCAGTCATGACCTCAGTACAGTCGTCGACAAGCTTGTCTCCTAGAGCGCGCGATCGCTTGGACTTCTTTCCAGTCTTGGTCAGAGTCTCCATAACTACAAGACGAACATCGTCAAGTGAGTCAAATGGTCGTTGGTCCAAGACAAACTGGATGTTCTCGTTCGGCTGCCCAGAAAGCTCTGCCAAGTCGTGTACCGTCGACTCGTTGAAAATTTTGAGTAGTCGTGCCTCGCGGATCTCCTGCATCCGGCCGGAGGGATCCTGGTCTTCATCAGCAACGTGGACCACTTTCGCATCCTCGAACTCGTCTGCGCTGGCATCTGGTCCAACTCCCTCGTCCTCCGAGTCCGAGTCAATGGTGACAACGGCCTTCTTCGCGAGTCGATTACGTCGCGGTGCTGGTCGAGGTGGCGATGATGATGGGGACCTCCCGCCCTTGATGCCTTGTACGAGGCGTCCGCGGTTAGGCTTGATGATTTCCTCGTCGTCCGAGTCTAGCTCGATAGGCTCGTTAACGGTTGCCCGCTTCTTGTTGGCATTGTACCTCTCAGCAATAGTCTGGACAGGCTGTCGAACATGCTGCTTTGCCAAAGGCCGTATAGGTTGGGAGGAATCTCGCGAAAGCGAAGACTGGGGAGCTGGTTTTGCGACACCCTTCCGTTGGATTGGACTGAGCGGCTGTGACAATTCGTCGGCCTGTAGCGCAGCTTCTTCTTGCTCTACCAACCAGTTAAGAGCATCATTGATACTGCCCTTCTTGATTGTAAGCGCATCCATACAATGCTGTACCGTGGAATTGGGCAACATTCGCTGGATGTGGACTACTTTTCCTCGGTAGACGTAGTCCTCGACATCTTCGAGTCGCTGATAGACGGGCGCGGAAGACACCGGCATGGCACGCGATGGAGCTGTCTGATGCCCGGGAATCTGCTGCCTGGGTGGCCTCGATGTGCTTCCATACGCATTTCCCATGTCATCCATCGGCGTCTGCGGAGCGGGTTGCTCATAGCCGAACTTGCTTAGCATGCCCATAAATGCAGTAGGTGCCCCTCGCTGCATAGCAACAGGAGCTTGTGCACGAGGGGACTCTTGGATGACTCTATTTGGAGAGGAGTCGAGACCTCGACCAGCCCGCTTGAAATTGGTGGGTTTGATGTTTGAGGTGCTAGTCGGCGCCTCATCATCGCTGTGGTTGATGGGTGGATCGTCATCGCTGTCATCTACATCAATGGAAGCTGGTTTTGCTTGAACGCCGGGCGGTCTGCGAAAGGCAGTACCGGGTGGTGCCATTGATTTCGCGAGAATGCCATTTGGCCTCGCAAATGGCGCGCGGGTAATTGGTGGTGGAACAGGCTTATGTACAGGCGACGCTGCTACTGGTGAGGAACGCTCTACTTGCACTTCTGGCGAGCGTTGCTTCGGCAAAGGTTGTGTGGGTTGCGTTGTGTGTTGCAACGGCTGCGTTGGCTGGGTCACGAAAGTGGCTGGAGAGGACCGACCAAGTGTACCGGTGCTAAGCTCTGAGTGCAGCTGGCCAGGGCCATATTGGAGCTTGCGCTTCTGCTCAGGCTGCACTGCGCGTGTCGTGGTGGTGGCCGCTGGCTGGAAGTCGTTCTCGGTCAACTCGGCTCCGCTGTCTTCATCCGAGTTCCACGCTCTACCTGTGCTTGTGCCGGCGTTCAATTTCCTCCTCTTATGTGGTGTAGCGTCGCTGCTGATTGGGTCATCGTCTGCCATGTCGTCGCCGTGCGTCGGAGTGTATGTGTAGTAAAATGCGGCGGAGTGGGGTGGAATGCGCAGGCGGGCAGGCAATGTCTGCTGGAGCAAGAAACAACGGCAAAAGGAAGAGCGCTCTTATATGGTGCAATCAAACTGCTTGCCTTGATCCAAAGGAAGTAAAACAAAGACGCCGCCGCAAAGTCGTAGGAGGCGAGTCCTTGTCCAGGTGTCGAGGTCGCGTGGAGTCGTGAAAGTCGAAGTTCTTGTTCGTGACTTCCTCGCGAAGTCACGCCGGAAGCCGGCCCGCGCTCCGTGGAAAATGGGGTCTGAGCTGAGGTGCTGGTGAATGAACGAAGCTGGACCTCTCCATCAAAGCCATCACTAAGTTCAACTCCACACCAACCTATCAAACCCAAGCATGGCGACTCGAAGAATCGTGACGACAGAGAAGACTTCTCTTGATCAAGACGAGATCAGTTCCGGGGGAAAGTCCAATATCACGCCGGCTGTGCCCTCGTGAGTACACCTTCTGCCATTGAATGGGAGTAATATCTAACCAGACAACAGATCAGTCATCGTGAAACTCCTGACCTTCACATTCGCTATGGTCACACTTCCCATTGGCAGCTACTTTGCGACCGTTAATGTGCTGTTCGGAGGTCAGTCAATGTTGTTTCGCACTTAATGCCTGGTGCTGATTGAAGTAGGCAATTCTACCTACGCGGGCGCTCTTGCTGCCATCATGGCAAATGTGGTCCTGATAGGCTACATCATCGTTGCCTTCAATGACGACAAGAGCGAAAGGGAAGCAGAGTCAGAAAAGAAGTCCAGCTGATGGAGGAGCCGTCTGATGGGTGGCGCACCCACAAGACGCCGACCATGTCACTGCCATTCAGACAGAAGCTTTCGTGCCTCGAGAAGTGCATTGCGCTACATGATGACAGCCGCGAAGATTGCTGGCTATCGAAGAGAAATCGATGTTAGTCTCGGACTCCAACTAGAAGGAGTCGAAAACTGCTGCCCCAGAGGTTAATTCCCTCGCATAATGTTTCGGCAATGGTCAAAGGTTCTACTCTTTGCTTTACCAAGAACGACGGACAGCCTGAATAGGCCGCCCGCAAGACTTACGACAGATACCTACGACGGACGAGGTTTTCTATGGATGATATAGCTTCCGTACTTTCGAAAGAGCGATCCTGCGGTAAATGTTCAGCCGCCCTGCAAGAGATTATGAAGACGATTTAGATTGCGACTTCACGTATGCGTTAGTACGTTACAGACAAACAGATCCAATTCTCGCAGTACTGAAGCGATTGACCAAGGCTGATGTTGATATACAGCGTCTCGACGCATCGAAGTGGAATGCGACGCCCAAAGGACAAAGACCCGCAGCATAGCAGGGTAGGCAGGCAGCCAATCCGTTTGGAGCGAGACAGGTGGAGGCCACAGGTCCGCTCCTAGAAGGATTCTACTCCGATGCGTTCAGATGCTGTATTCTACCTTCGTTCTTGGCTTGCAAATCTCGGTCTCAAGCCCAGACCAGAAACTTGGGGTTCAGAGAACGCGCACAAAGGCATCATTGATCAGGAACGGCATGCAAACATGCTGGCCACGTTCTGCTTGGCTTTGAGTATCGCCCACGGACCCGGATGCCATGTGTGCCGGGCAATGTGATCGGAGACTCCAGATCGATCCAAGCAACATGAGATGAATGCTGCCCAGATTGTTTGTGATTGAAGGACTTCTTCAACCTGGGACTTCCCTACACATCGGTGTTCTCAGTACCTGGTCAACCATGCCTTTGTATGTTTAATGCGAGATTTGATGTCCTGTCGGAATTGCACGCATAATATGCATGCAAGGCAGCCTGCACTTCGGGTGAGACTTTGCCCCTCGCCTCCGCCACAGGTTGTCTTGCGGCACATCAAAGGCCGCAAGGTACAACAGTACATGCAATGGCTTCAGCGAACACGAGCCAGCAATATTTCCCTCGATTCCTTTCAACATCAACATCAACATCTGCGAGTTTCGGAGGCGTCGTAAGGCAGTCGTGCCAGATCCACGCATCCCGGCAACGGCCACCCACGTCTGACAGCGGACGTTTGTAAACTTGCAGGCACAGAAGCGTCACCGGAGGTCTGTGGGTGGATAAATAAAGCAGAACCGTTGAGCCGTGCACTCATGCGTGGGTCGGGCAGCAAATAGAGTTTAGCTGCGAAACAACTGAGAACAACAATCAAAGTGACACGAGCGGTGTGATGACGGAGTCGAAAGGTAGTCGGAGCGTGAATGGAAGTAGTTGGCGTGAAGCATTGGTGAATGGGGAAAAAGTGTTTCTCTGCGGCGAGAACGCGCAGCGCATAGCACTGCATCCGGTGAATGAATGTACTAGGTCGGCAGGCGCAGCTTTATCCACGTCAGCTCCTTTCAAAAGTCGTGTACGATTGCTTAGGTTGGGCAGAGAGGTAGCTTTAAGTCTAAAGTGCTGCCAGTTCTTGCAGCTCCCACCGCATTCCTTGCTGTTTCATCACCACCGCCAGCATTCCCGCCAGAGCATCTCTCCCACCGCCAGTATCCCATAGCACAGCGCCGCCGCTCGTTACAGACCAGCCGATTAACTGACGCGGGCCCATCCGGATCGCCACCCTGATCCACTCCGGCCGTTTGTAGCGCAACGGCTTGCCACACGATCCTGGAACCGATACCCACCAACTCCACTTTCAATCAGCGCAGCACGGCCAGCACGATGTCGCAGGTGTCCCAATCCCAGCCTCCTACGAGCCCGCAGCAGACGCGACCAAGTGCGCAGAGCCACCACCAGCGGCAGTCGACGCAGGGCTCGCACTCGCACACGTTGTCCTTTCGCAGCGATAACAGTGGTGGGTCGCGGCCAAACGAAGAGAGCCCACGGGAGAAGGCCCGGCGAGACAGCATCTGGAAGGCTACCAGCAAGGCTAACCCCAACGCCGCTATCCAGGAAAACCAGCCGGGTGGTGTGTTTTACCCTGCCTCTGTTTCTCGCATTTCACTCCTAGTTCTGCTGCATTTCTCCGACGTCTCTGCACTGTACCGATCCTCCTTAATCTCCATTTTGATATTCCCCATATCCACTCGTTTCTGCCGCATATACCTCACTACATCATGGCCTCCGCACAAGCCGTCCAGGCCACCACCAACAACGCCGTCCTTACTAATGCGCCGCCAGTGAACGCCGTCCTCGAAGAGAGCACCCTCGCTCCGCTGCGCAGTGTACAGCACAAAGATGTATACGGCAACGTCATCAGTGGGTTCCATTCCAGCCAACGTTACCTTGTTCGGATTGATGCTGACCTCCATCTAGCTGACCCGGATCTCTCCAACCCCACTCGTCCTCGTCTGGAGAGGCCGCTCGACACCATCAGATCGTTCGAGAAGGCCATTGACAATGGCTACAAGCGACGGTCTAGCTACGTGAGGAGTGGTGCGTACCGACTGCATTACCAATGCCATCGTCAAACAAGAAAAAGAGCCTTCGGACTTATCATTTCGCAGAATCCGAGTCCAACATGCACAACAACAACGACAGGAGGAACAGCGGATATGGTAAGTTTTCGCATTCCCGCACCCACTCGTCCTTTGCCAACCGCATGGCTGTAGGCTTCGACAACGGTGCCGCCCAAAACCGATACGCAAACGGCAACGGCGGTGGCTACTACGGCGGCCAGCGAGCGGAGAGCATGGCCGGTGGTGGGCCTCGCCGCCACCCAAACAACCGCATGGGATCAGACCCTATGCTGTACGGACAGCGACCTTACCCTCCACAGCACGCCCATCACCAGTCAATGGATACCGGCTCTGATAGCACCGGGCCGTGGGCAAACAGCACCGACCCCAGCAGCGAGAACAGCTCCGTTGACAGGATCCCGGTGGCAAAGCCACATGGAGAGAATGGATACTCGCCCAACGGATATGCACACAACGGGTACGGACCAAATGGATACCAGGGTGCGATTCCTGAAGAGGGTGGCTACCCAATGCGTGGCGGTGCTCCTCCTGTGCAAGCGCCTGAACGCCGACCCATCCCACTCGGAAACTCCGGCGACGCTCCTCCGCCCGCCAACCTCCCATCTACAAAACGACCCGAGCAAGAGAAGCGAAAGAGTTGGTTCGGTCGTCGCTTCAGTAAGAAGGACTAGGGGGGCTACAACACGAACGCGACACTCAAGAAGAAACGACCAACGAAAGCAGAAAGGAAAGAAAGAAAGAAAGCATTGTTGTCTGCTCACGAACCGAGCTGCTGGGCATTATGCTGCTGATTATCATTCTTGTGCTCCCTTGCACATAATTGTAATGATTAATGGATTTGAAAGACCACGATCATTACGGAAAGAAAGTCAGACTCGCATTTTGGGGCATGTCTGCTGGTACGGCGCTACATTTTGTCATTCTGGGGAGAACAAGTTATGATTGCGAGCTAGACTTGCGGCGCTTGGCTACGAGTAACGACGAGTAGAGAGCAGGTCCAGTAAGCAGGAGGCGGGATTGTGACTTGTGGACTGGAATGGAAAGAAAGGCGTTCTCGCCAGACATTTTTGAAACGATCATTTTCTTTGTGGATACTTGTTTCTCGAGTTTCATTTTCACTCATCTTCTCATGAAGGGCATTCCATTCTCCGGTGTCCACAAGGGATCATTCAAAGCTGACCTATGGTCAGCCATGCAGGATCAGCCGCAGCACATCCGCTGACTCACAAGACTGCAAGACGACATATAAGCTGTAGTTGTATCAATCGTGGAGAGCTGATCAACAACTAATTCTAATACTTTCAAGTCTACTTGCAACAATCCGAGAAAGATGACCTCAAACTCCGCATCCAGCCACAAGCAGCTCGTGCAAGATGGCTATGACAAGATGGCAGCTGAATATACAGCCTGGGTTGCGACGGGCTGTCACACACGCATGCAATATGTCGACGACCTCATCAGTCAGCTACCTAATGCCTCAGAGTCCACCATATTGGAGCTTGGTTGCGGCGCCGGTACTCCAGTTCTCGAACATCTAGTTCAGAAGGTTTCCCATGTCTTCGCAAACGACATCTCAAATGTCCAGCTTGACTTCGCGCGAGCAAGATGTCCGCACCGAACTACATTCCTGCTAGGAGACATGACAACTTTGGAGATGAAGCCAGAATCACTCGATGCGGTCATGGGATTTTATTCGGTTCTTCATCTGCCGCGAGAAGAGCAGCCAGCGATGCTCGGACAGATTCATGGCTGGTTGAAGGATGGTGGACTCTTGGCGATGAATCTTGCTACTGAGGATCAAGAGGAGATCAGAGGGAAGTTCTTTGGGGCGGATATGTTTTGGAGTGGGTATCCAATTGAGAGGAGTAAGCAGATGATTATGGCAGCGGGATTTGAGGTGCTGAAGGCAGAAGTGAAGACTGGTGAGGATTTGGATGCTGATGATCCGGATCATGGCATCAGCTTTTTTTGGATTCTGGCGAGGAAGTTGAAGGCCGGTCCCATGTGAGCGATTTTCGGGTCGTTTTGCAGGCGACTGGGCCCGAGTCTGTAGATGAGGCGTCTTTCCTGACAATTCCATTCGATCATGGATAGGCTCCAATATTGGCTAGCGCTTCCAAGGTACTGTACAAGATGCCATGCAAGAGAAGAACTTGCAGGTCCAAGCATCTCCCACCGCAAGTGAGACATGCTGTCGCTCCAATCTCTGTCCATCAAGAGGAAGATGACATTTTGTTCCAAGTAGAGGTCCCGCATGATCATATGCTCGAAGAGTCTCCAACGTCCAGAAATTCCCGCAGTCCCGAACTGGTTCACACCTCAATACTCGTTCATAACTTGAAAGCATTCATAGCACGACATCTCAATCAAGCAGCCATCGCGACTCCAACCTCAATCTCCCTCTCCATCCTCTTCCCTTCAACCATCTCCTCAGTAGTCATCAGTCCACCAGGGATAACATATATCAAATCCTTCCTCCGCCCACTCTCGGCCTTGATCTCCTCGAACTGGCTCAAGTCAAGCTGGTACGCAAAGAGTGTTCCGCATCGCACGCACTTCACCGCGTAGCGTTTTTCAAAGCCGTCTTCCATTTTCAGAACTGTAGGCGTCTCTTCCACGGACACGGCGCTGTTGAGCATGCATGAGCTTTCGATGTTGCAAATAAAGGCTCCATCAGATTTCCGCTTCGGCATCTCCGTCAGTGGCGATGCCGTGGCGAGTGCGATTTCAGTGCAAATGCAGTGATATGTTGTGACAGCCATGTTCTGAGGTACACGATGCATGTGGTGGAAAAGAAAGAAGTTGAGATGGAATGTAAGTCGCACCCAAGCTAAAAAGTTTCTTCCTGAGGCTGCATATCTGATATTTAAAATCTCGTTATTCTTCCATCTGCTTATGCTATCTATGCATATACATCTTTTCACTTTGATACAGTCCCGTCAGCCTGACTGCCTGCATTACCTCAACTCCATACCTGTACGCCTTCAAATGCAGATTGGGATGTCCGATTGATCATGACGCCGTAAATCGCTCACAAAAACACTTAACAGATCGCTCCTCAATCCTTCCAACGCGCGAGAAACTTGGCCATGTCATCAGCAGGACCAGCTTGCGCGGCAGCCTGCAAATTGATTAGCGACATTGAAAACGGTGCAAGCTTTGACTTACAGTATTCTCCTGGATGGCTACGGAGAACGTCTGACTCTGCGTAATGGTGGTCACCATGGAAGCTATGGGGAGAGCCGTCGTTGCGATACTATAAGCGCTCGTTGGGTATAGAGGCGTGTAGCCCTTCAATGTGATCTTGGTAGGAGGTATGGATTGCATGGGCGCATATTTTGTGAGTCCAGTCTGAAGAGCATATGGCACTGTGTACTCTGCGGCACCCGCTGCTGCACCTGCAGCGGGAGCAGCAGCGTTTGCGACGTTGTCCTCCGTCTCAGGGCCATCTGTGCCGTCGATGGCCGCAACTGCTTTCACGTATGTAGCATCTGTGGTGCCGGTCATACCAGTGATTGTGAAGCGATCCGAGAAATTCGTAACAGTACCACCATCTGTAGCCGTCGACACCATCCTCAGGTAGCTAATGTGAGAAGCGATCGTCAGCAGGTCGCTCATAACCTGTCCTGCTTCAACAAAAGGGACTTACAAGCCATTCTTAGTGGACGCTGCCATAGCCGCCGTAATGCCGGTGATCGAAGCACTATTACCAGTGGAGAAGTCTCCAGTGACTGTAACGAGTCCCTCCTATTCATCACCAATCCGTCAGCACAAGCCTCTTCCAGATGTGAACTTGACCAAATGCCAGTCTTGTATGCGCCGAGCGATGGGTTTGGTGTTCTAGACTTCTACGAGCTGAATGCATTTCTTCCTCTCCTTCATAATAGCAAACGTACGTTATCACCTGAAGTTGCACCGTTGCCGCCCAGCATTACTTGCAACGTATACGTCGAAAGAGCATCGATGCTCGGGGCAATGCCCGAATCCTCCCATGTGACAGCGATAGTGCCTACAGGCACACTTGCTCCGGCTTTGGGTGTGAGGAACTTGACATCGGCGAAGACGGCGGGCGCGAGTGCTGCCACGGCCACGCAGGAGTGCAAAAGTCGCATTGCGGGCGGTGGACGAAACAGGGGAGGAAGCGACAGTCGAGGTTGGGTATGTTCTCGGCGGTGGCGTGGAGCTGTAGTTCGGCCGTATCGAGGTTCCTGTCGTGGTCGGTATTATGGTGAGAAGTGAGAGGGATGTCTGTGGTTGTACAAAAGATCGGGAAGAGGAGAAGTCGCGGCTTCTCGAAGGGTGACGCGAAGGCAATCCACTAGTTGCTAGCGCAACATGAGTTCCTGTGTTCAGTGTCCATGGAATACAAAACATATATAGAACCATCTCTCGCTTCGATATACATGGGCGTAGGCACATTATGTCTTTGACTTTGAATCGCTTAGAACATGGACATTCTCCACCGCTTTTACAACAATCGGACTCATCAACATGGCCGCCCATCGCCCATCAGCGACATTAAAGTAACCACAGCTGCAGAAAGGCTCAATTGATCGCTCAGAACGCACTCCATTCATCCTTTTGACCCTCACAGCTCCCTCATCAACATCCGATGTACAACCTCAGACTGCGTAGTTTCTGCAGATCCCCCATTCTCCTTGGGATCTGGATAGTAGTATGCCGTGACTGCGATCAATATGTATACAAAAACGCAAAGTGCCCCCTCCAGGTAGTCGCTCTTTTCATCTCTAAGGAAATTGCCGACCACGATAATGGAGAGAATCAACACAACAGCATCGAATAGCTGAAAGTCAAGACTCATTGCGTCCTTACCCAGAGTCCAGCCGAGGAGTACCACGATAGGTGTGTTGAGGAGGGCAGTCTGGATACTTGCGCCCAGAACGTGGCTCAGGGCAAAGTTCATCTGGTTGTCGTATGCTTCGTCGATAGCCGTTATGTGTTCCGAGGCTTTCTCGACGATTGGGATAAGGATCAGACCGAGGAATGCATCCGACAGACCCCGAGTCTTCATGTATTCGATTTCCTGTACCAGGAAGATGGCCATGAAGCTGACAAAGGTCAGGGCAAACACCAGCGCTATGACTGACTCGGTCAATGTCAGTTTGGCCTTCGCGAGATCTCTGTGCCTATCATGGTCTCGCTCCTCGTCGGCTTCAAGAATGTCTTCGTAAAGTCCGTGGTGGCTTCTCCCCTGGAACCAGACATAGAATAGGAAGGCGACCAACAGGATGATTGCAGTTGCGCGCGAGATCTTGAGCACTTCATTCGTGAGGGTAGTGGCGGTTATTATGTCCGTCTGGCCGTTCAGGGAGTTGGCGTAGATTGTAGGAATCACGAGGGCCATCCCAGCGACGAGCATAAGATTACTACCCACCTCGGAGATGGCCTCATGAAATACCTGCTGAGGGTGAAAGATACCACCCACGAAGAAGCACAATCCTATGTGAGATGTTAGCCCCGGCGCTCATTTTTTTTTCTCTTTTTGGCGAAACCTACCCAAACACAGCAGCATGTTTGCTAGAATAGATCCCAAGATGGCAGCGCGAATGACAGGTGCATTTGACTGCGATCCGGTGATGAGCACCGTAAACAGGATGATCTCGACAATACTGCCAAATGTTGTCTCCAGCATAACACCAACAACTTTGGGTAGTTTTCTCGCCATTTCCTGCCCAGCAAAGCCGACCAGATTCGCAGCTGGCACCATTCCGATATAAGCAGTGATGAAAATCCACAGCTCCACCTTTCCTTCGTGGTCCTCACTACGGAACCCAAAGTGCAGAATCATGGCCGCGATGGTGAATGGCCAAAGGACGTTCGTCCACTTGCTCGCGGTGCACGACGAACGCCAGCAGATTTTGAAAAGATGTAGTGGAGATAACCATTTACGACCACTCTCGCCGTCAGGCTGGATACCCGGCGTGACCTTGTGTCCGGCATGGTTCACCTCATGTCCGTCATTGTTGTACATGGGAAGCTGCTTGCTTGACCGCTTTCCACCTGAACCAGTCTTCTCCTGATCCTGAGCGCCGTCTGAGGTCGCCTCTCCTCCAGGGTGATCGGCCGTCTGAGGGTGTACATCTTTGCGTTGGAATACATTGGCGCGACTCCTGTTCCAGGTGATGCCTCGGTGGGGTGTAGGCATAACGCCTCGTGTAGAAGGAAGTGGTAGGACCCAAGGATCGCGAATGCTTGGTAAAGGCTTGAGTAGCGGTTCGCTGGCAAAGCTGCTGATGCTGTGTCGGATGCTGGACATGTTAGAGGTGCATACGGGTCACGGAGAGGGAGCATGTGAGGTACTCACAGAAAGTCGCTGACCTGAGGGTTGCTGTGCACGCTCTGAAGAAGTCTGCTATGGCGGTGAAATGACGGCTGCCGGGCGAAGCAGGTCCTGTTCTCTGAATAGTGCACGATGAAGCTCTCGCGACAAGGGGTGAGATGCGCTGGGCAAACGCAGCCAGTATTGGCACGGCAGGGGGTCCCAGGGCAGAGTGCGGGATCAAGTAGTGAGGATGAAAATGGAGAGAGATGAGGAGGTGGAGGACAGCATGGTGGTACACGCGCAAGATGAGACGAGCAGAAGCACAAGCACCTACCAAGACAGGCTGTGTCAGTTTCTGGTTTGCTGGCAAGCTCGCAGCTGCGGCCGACGATCAATTTGTTGGCGGCAGCCGCGAAGTCGAGATCGGTTGTCCCAAAGGTTGGAGATTAAAGGTCGATGGTTTGCCAAGAAGGTTTATTTCTGGGGAGTTTGATCTATTGATCTATTCTATTCACCGCGATTTTGGATCCTACACTCACTTCACCACATCTCGTCATGGCATGAGCATTGTCTCGAGAACCGCAACGACAAACTACAGCTACTTGACAACATCTCATCGTTTGTACAACGTACTACCATTGATGAAGCCCGAGGATATGATCTCACAGCGCTATGCCACGCTAGTACAACTAGCTGCATGCCAAGGAGAGCACGCCAAGGCTATGAAACAGACGGAGAAGCAGGTTTCTTTGATGACGGAGACCGTGTCGAGTCTCGTCGATGCTGGCAGAGCAAACAGCTAGTTAATGACCATGTCTCATACGTTTGCTGCTCTCTGCATGTTCTCAATGGGCAGACCGACCTCGTGACCATGCAGCTCGGCTTGGACGACCTCGAACGGAAGAATCCGAGGAGAGCGCCGCGGGCGACGCGCAGTCAGTGACATCGCTGGCAAAGCATCAGCATCCACCAACTCAGAAGCACTGCAAGCTATCCACCGCTGCTTGCAATCGTACAGCTGGATACCAGCAGATTACAAGATATGTTTCGGCTTGCTTGTGTACATACACCAAGACTGTTTGAGAATTCGATTCATCATTACCGTCGTACGCTGTACTATATACATCTAACGCTCTTTACAGATACTTGCCAACACTGCAGCACATTTCCTCCAATCAAAACAAAGCATTGTCGGACCTCAGCCGTGGAGCCTACGTGCCATCATCCGGCTGTTCCTGGCCAAATGTCACAAAACCACAAATCTCAGAGATGAACCAGCCAGTACCTGGCGACATTGGATGATTTGGTCCAAACTTGTAGTAGCCCAGCAAGCCCTGGCCGCAGCTTAGCTCGCCAGTGTTATACGCAGTGGGAAATTCGAGCTTGCATTGCCCAGAACGAATGTCCCATGCACTCGCCGCGCACTGGTCTGCTTCTGCGCACAGCTGGCAACAGGTAGAAGCACTGTCGGTGGTCACCTCGTACGTTGCACCAGTCGTAGGAACGTCAGAAAGATAGTCGATCCCGAAACCATTGTACGCGCTGGTCATGGCTGCAGGTGAGCAACGGGCATCCAGAGAGACTGTCGATGTCCAGGCTGGGACGGTCGTCGTGGCATCACCGCATACTGAGTCCGTCGTGGCAGTTTCTGTTGCAATGATGTGTACGGTGCCGGTCGTTGTCATGCTGGTCACAGTTGCCTGTGTGTATGCTGTGTATGCAGTGAACGTGCTGGTTTTGCCGGCAGCAACCAACACCTGCGTCTGGCCATAGGTGGTGTATGAAGTTGAGGTCACAGTACACGATGCGCGGCCGTACTTTTTGCCAGCACGCTTGCGGGCCGCACCAGAGTATACAGTAACTGTTGCAGTTGGAACTGACCTGCGAAGAGTTAGGCATGGCATTGAAAGACATGGAGAATGAATAACTTACACAGTGCCAGTGGCCCCGCATGTCGTGGTGGTGCTGGTAAGAGTGAGGAGGACATTTGTTGCTTTAATGGTGGACACCAGAGTGAAAGTACCCAGATCTTCGGCGGTGGTGGCGTGGACGGTCACTATGTCGGTCGTCGAGTATGTTGCGGTCTTGGTGGGGACAATGACCTGGGTCGTTACTGTGGAGCAGGCATTCTGGGGAAGAGCATGCGCCAGACCGGCAAGGGTGGTGATGAGAGCGAAAACACGCATGGTTGCGGAGTCTGTGGAACGTCTGTATGGAAGTCCAGAAGAAGGAGGCTTGGCTATCGAAAGACAAGCAAAAGTTGGGAGTAGAGTGCTTTTATGTATCCCTCTGGACGATGGATCTCCTCTTCCACGTGCGGTCGAAACAGGGTCGATAGCTTCCAGGCTTTTCAGGTGTGGGAGACACGTCCTTTCGTCCCAATGGAACGGGAGGATCGTGTGGCCGTTTATTAAATGGGGGCGTCTTTCTGGAAGTCGTGTGCTACTGCAACGTCACTTTCCCTCTCATTTTAGAGAAAGAGGGACGGCTCATGCGTGCCTTCCAATTGCAGCCACATTTAGCTACACTCCTTCGCCAGACATCTTCGCGCATGCGAGCTGGGAGTGGCAGTAGGGATTGTGCATGCGCGCTGCCAGGAACCCGAGTAGCGCTGCCGGATGGAGAAGTCCTTTGCGCCAGGTGTGCGGCTAAAGCTGCGACTGCGGTATTCTCAGCAGAGAATATCCCAACAACATCGAATTGTTGCAAACGAGCAGCAGTTTCGCCCAACGACAGCAGCATCGCATCCAACGCTGCAAGATCTATCTGCCGATGACCGACCGAACCGATCCGCGTGCCTGCATCTGTCGAGAGCAGCGACTGGTTGGGAGAGAGCACTGCCAAACGTGCTCGCGACGACTCTACGTGAGACGGCATCAACTGCCAGCTGCCGCCTGTGAGCACCCGATAGCCTGCTCCTTGCGCGCACCAAGGGAATCAAATTATCTTGTGCGCCACACCAGTTGTTTGCCACCCGAGTCGCGTAATAATATCGATTTGAGCCAGCATATGCAGGTGTGAATAGTGAGGTTGGGAGAGGCAGCCGAGAAATGCTGCGCATGCACGCATGCGCTGCGACCACCCCTTTCTGGCTGCCGACATCTATTATTGTTCAACACTGGCCGCTGGTCACCAACCGATGAGAAACAGCCCACAGATGTCGCCACCAGTGTCATTCGTATGTACACCGCACCGCCGGATTTGCAGATGAGGAGCACCAACACTTGTGTGTGAGTTACAGGAACAAGATCGGAGAATTTGGGAGGTTCCTGAATGTTGCCTTGCGCGTGCAGTCTCACCAGGGGAAACAGGGCAATTTGCGGAGAGGATCACAACACGTGCATACGCAGATCTGACAGTTCCGTTTCGTCTCCCTTGCATCGCCCGCATTCACACCTCCACAAACCCATGCCGCCGTCCTGGAGCGTGCCCAGACAAGTTTAACTGCTTCATTATTGCCCAGCCTCGTACGTCGCGGGTTCTCGCATGCTCAAACGGCTTGTTCTCTCACGGGTGGCTTAAGGGAATGCATCACCGTCATCAGTCTCCCGCATTGGTTCGCGTGGACGTCTGTTCGTGAGAAGTCTGGGAGAAGAGAATGCCCAACCATAACGTGGAAATACGCCAGACGAGAAGATCGATTGTCTTGCATGTCGTCTCTCCGAGACCATCTTGTGACATACGTACAAAGTCCCCGCTAGTGGCTGGGCCTGCCAGTGACGAGATGGAGCTGGAGCGGCAGTATGATCCTTCCTTATTTCACTTCAACACCAGCTGGTAATCTTCCACCGTCAACTACTCGAACTTTGCGAACGCCAGCTCATACGCCAAACCCAGTGTCAGTCTTGCGTGCTGTAGCATGTGGTCGAAATCCAGAAATTCGATTTTGTCTTCGGTCGTGTGAATCTTCTTGTCGCTGTATTTGAAGTCGCTCTCAATGACGAACGCGGATGGGTAGCCAGCCTTGCTTGCCGATGCATGATCAGAGCAAGCGTAGCCACATTTGGTCTCAATGTAGGGAATCTGCAAGTGGTCAGTTGACTGCAATATTTCTTTGATAGCGGCGCATACATACAGTGCAGTAGGCGGTGACAACCTTCTTGATGAATTCGGTAAGTCCCGGGTCAACGAAGTCGGTAATCACCCCAACGGACTCAGGCTCGCCAGCTTCGATAGTGCTGTGGGTGTATCCAGTCATATCTTGTTGCAGCATGGCCTTTACATCCCGACCTTCCCTGGCGTATGAGTTGAAAATAGCCTGCGATCCTAGCAAGCCGCCCTCTTCTGCAGAGTACCAATGGAACTCGAGAGTGTTCTCAGCCTTTCCATCCACTAAGTCCTTATCTTGAAGTATCACGCGCAATGCCTCGAGAATTGTGACAGTGCCACTGCCGTCATCGTCCGCCCCTGGTGCCGCTAAGAATGAGGGAAAGAAGAGATTGATAGAATCCTGGTGTGCACCTGAGGGCTTGTCAGCATTACATTCCGGCAGAATACCAATCTTGGAGCTTGGAAACTTGTAACACTTTCTCCCCAGGACTCACGAACCTATAACAACAGTCTTGTTACTCTTTCCAGGAATGGTTGCGATGATTGAGTTCTGGCCCCAGTCATGCTTGAAATGGCGCACGTGTCCAACGCCATCGAGCGTCTTGTTCACTTGATCAAGCAACCACTCACTTGACTGCCTCCCGTAGTCCGATTTATAGTATCTCGTATGAAATGCGGTGAATGTCTCCAAATGGCTTTTCATGTTCTTTTGGTCTAGCTTTCCAAGCAGCTTGGAGACCGTCTCGTTCTGTGTGGTCTTCTCCGGAAAGGTGACCGACTTCAACGCCCTCGCCTGCTCTGGCAGACCCAACTCAGGATCCGACGAATGCTCGGTGATATCGAAGAACTTCCTTCCCTCGCGCAGTAACTGCCACTTCTCCTCTTCCGTAACCCATCTAGCTTCGGTGGGCGACAGCTCGATCAGGTACTTTTCGGTGCTCGCAAATGGCTGTTGGCTGTTGGCGAGACCGCTCCATGACGGAATGTTGATTGCTGCACAGACAGCGGACGAAGTGAGTAGGGTCGATAAGAGCTTCATTGTGGAGGGCAGAGTTCGTTGCTATGTCGATGTTGATGTCGATGTGTACGGAGCACGCTGATGATGACGCTGCTGTCTCCTGCTCGCCGATCTCGGCAGACATCAGCAATTCCCCGCCGCGAGTCGTAAGGCGGCAAGAACGATCAAGCGTGGCTGCCGTTGTCGCTGTCGATATAGCCAATCACTGCCGTGCTTATATCACCTCCGATATAGGAGGATGGTTTTGAGGCACAAGAGGTAAATGACAAGACAGCATTCCCTGCACTTGCATCCGTGTTCATCCCATTTCTCTCACCTTCCGAGAGCATTCATATCCAGTGCTCTTGCCTTGCAACGCTGTTGACTCCCACCATATCGAGCTAAAACACAGTTTTTCCAGCAACGAAGCAGAACATAGGTCACAGCGGAGAAAACAACACCCCACTCGCAATGCCAGGCGTAGTACAAGGCCCCTCCACGCTCTACGACAAGGTGTTTGAGCAGCACATCGTAAGCCACATTGACACACTATCACTTGATCAGTATGCTCACATACTCCTTTAGGTCGACGAACGGCCAGATGGCACTGTTCTGCTCTACATCGATCGCCACTTGGTGCACGAGGTGACGAGCCCTCAAGCATTCGAAGGCCTCACCAACGCAGGTCGCCAAGTGAGGCGACCGGACTGCACTCTCGCCACCACAGATCACAACGTACCGACCACATCCCGGAAAAACTTCAAGAACATCAGCGATTTTGTCGAAGAGGACGACAGCCGGTTACAATGCACAACCCTCGAGCAGAACGTCAAGGATTTCAAGCTCACCTACTTCGGGCTCGGAGACAAGAGACAAGGAATCGTACACGTGATTGGGCCTGAACAAGGCTTCACTTTGCCTGGAACCACTGTCGTTTGCGGTGACTCCCATACTAGCACACACGGTGCGTTTGGCGCCCTTGCCTTTGGTATTGGAACCAGCGAAGTCGAGCATGTTTTAGCTACACAGACTCTCATGACCCGCAGGAGTAAGAACATGAAAATTCAAGTCGACGGTGAACTTGCACCAGGTGTTGGCAGCAAGGACATTGTCCTGTACGTCATTGGCCAGATTGGAACTGCCGGGGGTACTGGACATGTTATCGAGTTCTGCGGTTCGGCAATCCGGGGTCTGAGCATGGAAGCTCGCATGAGCATGTGCAATATGAGTATCGAGGGTGGTGCCCGCGCTGGTATGGTTGCTCCCGACGAGACCACATTCGAGTATATCAAGGGCAAGCCATTGGCACCGAAACAGGATTCTGCTGAGTGGACAAAGGCTGTTAAGCACTGGCAGAATTTGAAGAGTGATCCTGGTGCCAAGTGGGATGCCGAGATCTTCATCGATGCGAAGGACATCGCTCCAACTGTTTCATGGGGAACTTCGCCTCAGGACGTGGTCTCCATCACCGACAAGGTCCCCGCGCCAGAAGATTTTGACGACAAGGACAAGAAGGAGGCTTGCGTGAGGTCTCTCGAGTACATGGGTCTGACGGCTGGCACACCTATGACTGATATCGTCCTCGACAAAATCTTCATTGGGTCTTGCACCAACTCACGGATCGAAGATTTGCGCGTCGCCGCACACATCGTCAAGGGGAACAAAGTTGCACCCAACATCAAGCGTGCAATGATTGTTCCTGGCTCTGGTCTCGTCAAGCAACGGGCGGAATCGGAAGGTCTCGACAAGATCTTCACTGACGCTGGTTTTGAGTGGAGAGAAGCAGGTTGCTCGATGTGCTTGGGCATGAACCCAGATATCCTTTCCCCAGGTGAGCGTTGTGCAAGCACTAGCAACCGTAACTTTGAGGGTCGTCAAGGTGCTGGAGGCCGAACACACTTGATGTCCCCAGCAATGGCTGCTGCTGCTGCTCTCGTTGGCAAGCTCGCAGACGTGCGGAAGCTGGCTGGTTATGAGCAAGCAATGCCCAACGCCAAGTCTGGCCCGACCACGATCGAGAGCCAGCGCCATGTGGAAGACCCCGAGTCCGATGTCGACCTTGATAAGATCCTGGACGCGCCTCAGTCTGAGACTGGCGGCAACGGTACCCAATCGAAGGCTCCTGCAGGTGGTGCTGCCGGTATGCCTCCCTTCACACAGCTGAAGGGTATTGCTGCACCCATGGAGAGGAGCAATGTTGATACCGACGCCATCATTCCAAAACAATTCTTGAAGACCATCAAGCGTGCTGGTCTTGCGTCGGGTCTCTTCTACGCCATGCGCTTCAACCAGGACGGCAGTCTCAACAAAGACTTCGTACTGAACCAAGAACCATACACCAGGTCGAAGATTCTCGTCGTCAGCGGTCCCAACTTTGGATGCGGTTCTTCCAGGGAACATGCCCCTTGGGCTCTTCTCGACTTTGGCATCAAGTGTGTCATCGCCAGCTCGTTCGGAGACATCTTCTTCAACAACACCTTCAAGAACGGCATGTTGCCTCTGAAGATCACCGATGAGAAGGCTTTGCAGACTATCTTCGCTGAGGCGAAAGCTGGACGTGAGATTGAGGTTGATCTTGAGGCGAATGTAGTCAAGGATGCTTCTGGCAAGGACCTCGCGAAATTCGAGGTGGAGGAGTTCCGACGCCACTGCTTGATCAATGGACTTGATGACATTGGCCTTACCTTTTTGGATGAGGACAAGATCAGCAAGTTTGAGAAGAGGAGGACTGCGGAGACTCCTTGGTTGGATGGCTCGGGCTACCTGTCTCGTCACAGGAGCGGAGCTGTCAAGGTGGAGGCCGCGCCTGTCCCTAAGACGAATCGTGGCGAGGAGAAGTCGGAGCCGCTTGAGTGGTAGGCTGACCCGATCTGCTCTGCTTCTCCTTTGATGAATATGTTTCAGCGAATAATGACTGCATGCATCAAGCAAAATTTACTGTTCGCTCCAACATTCGAGCAAACGCAACCAATTTGGGCATTTCATCTCATTGAACAACCAGCCTGTGACTATGGTGTGCAGACTGATACGAGTAGTAATCTCGAGCCGGAGCTTCGTACTCACTTGTCCGTACTCACCTACACTGCATTGTCATTATGAGGGTTAGGGTTGGGGTAGTCCAGTCTTCCACGTCAAGGTCAGGATGACAGCAGTACTCAAACTCTGGTGTTGATACGGCTATGTGGGATCCATTCTCGGTCCTATGGGCACGGTCTCTGCAATCACAGACATCTACACTGCGGTGTATTGCAACATAACCAGGTATCCGTGGCCAACGAACGAAATCGGTTCAACATGTATGATCACCACATCAAATGTAATGTGATATTGGGACGGAGCGAAGCGTCACTCTACCGTATTCTCATGCCGTTCTAGACAAATAGCATTGGTCTCATTGAGACCTGCCTCGCAAATAACATTCAATAATTGACATAAACCTCCAACATTCACTTGCTAAAGTTCTTCTTCTCATGCTCCATAATAGCATCCACCTTCGCCGCGCTCGCCGACGTAGGATCAAACTTGTACCCAACCCACTCCTTCGCCAACCTCCTCGCCAACTCAACTCCCACAACTCTCTCGCCCATGCACAGCACTTGAGCGTCATTGCTCAGCACAGCTCTTTCAACACTGAAACTATCGTGTGCAGTAACGGCTCTGATACCAGGAACCTTGTTGGCACTGATAGCTACACCCAAACCCGTCCCACAAATCAGCAGAGCACGATCTGCTTCCCCAGACACAATCAGCTTTGCGGCATCGACGGCTGGGTGTGGGTATGCAGTGTTATCCGAGGACTCGTTTACGCCGACATCGATGACCTTGGCTACTCGAGGGTCTGCCTCTAGGTCGGCCTTGATCTTGGCTTTGTAGCCGCAGCCTGCATTGTCTGCTCCCATGGCGATCCGAAGTCCCGTGCTTGAAGCCATTGTGTGATATTTGTGCTTGATCTCTACAGCTGGCTGATATCGAGTCCTTCAACGTGCTCGACGGTGTTTGTCGACTTGGCCTTCACGATTTGAGGTCCGCTCGTCTTCTCAATTGTCCCTTCAAACTTCTCTGGCTCGGAGGGGTTGCCACTGATGTTCGTAGTGTTGTTGAACTGGTGAGGCTCAGGTCTATTGATGGTTTTCGTCTTGCCGGAATTGTGATCAGTGATCTTTTGGAAAAAAGAGTCTGACTTGATGCTCGAAGTAGACGAGATCTTTATACGTTTGCTAGGCTCCATAGTCGTCTGCTCAGGCAAAATTGTTGCTGTCGGCTGAGCTCACGTTGCCCCATGTTGGGATGAGGGGAAAGTGCAAAGAGCTCTTCAGTTCGCCGTGTTTCCTGTTTGGGTATGCCGTAGCGCCGTCTTCGTGTGGAGAATGGGGACAACGTGGAGAGCCGACTTGACTCCGATCCGCTTCACGTCCTCGACTTCACTTCTTCGGCAGGACGACCACACGAACAAGCTTTCATCAAAGCCGGCAAATCCAACAGAAGCGATGCCATGTACCATCGCTGTCCCAAGCGTTCGTCTAGCTGCTCCCCTCACCACAGGACTTATCAGCCCTCAAGTTGCCGCTCTTGGCCGGTAGGAAAAGCAGATACCGTGCGGAAAGGAAATGAGGCCTTTCGACCAAGATCTGAGTTCGATTCCTGTTGAAGAAATGTAAGTAAGTTGTCCTATTGCTTGAGAAAATCCATCTGCGTGCACGAACGGCAGTTCACATGCATCCTCACGCAAACATTCGACACTGCGTTGTACTCAGTCTGACAGAAGGAGACGACAAACATGACCCGGAATCTGTACTGCCTTGGGTATCTCCACCCCGGCACATGGTGGACGAGCTTCATTCAATTTGGCTCAGTCAAGTCCGACACACAGCGGACTAACTCCGTCAATGTACTTGAAAGTTATGCGAGTGAGTTCTCATTTCATCCATCACGTCTTGAGCTTCTATTCGTCGAGCATCTTAAAGTTGACCACTGTAAGCTCTCAACCGCTGTCAGCATTGCAACGCACTTCCGTCGAAGACTCATGAGATCACCGCTGCCTTGCGTCCCGCTTGATCTTGGGCGTCTCATAGGTTTCCCTTGTCAAACCAATGAGGGTTCCAGTTGACCACAGGACCGCCGCCGCGATTGGCTGGGCGGATTACCTGTAATTGCAATTAGTATGGGGATCATTGAGGGTCTTCACACTCTGTCATTCAAATACACACCTTCCATGAGTGGGGTCGTTCAGTGGGAGCGGCTGCGGCCTGGGCAGCAAGGAGGCCGAGAGTCGCAATGAGGATCAGGAGTTGCACCTTGAATGGTCTTGGTGGAAGTGTCGTTTTAGTGGAATGACAAGGGAGGGAGACGATGTACCTTAGCTTTTGTAGTGAGTACGACTGGAAGTTCTGGTGAAATAGGAAAGATGGCGTACCGAAAGAGGATACCTCCTCACATTCTCTTGTTGCTAAGAGAATGGAGAAGGCAGAAGAGCCTCCTCACAGCGAAACCTAGATCTCGCAGCTCCACTTTTGTCAAATCACGAATCTACCACTGGATTAATTGGAAGTCCCAAAATTCGATTCCGAGAATATACATGTACATGTAGATTCCTTACAGGGTCGAATGACGGAGGAGCGCGAATTTTGTGAAATCACATCTCCATTACTAACCCGCCAACTTCTTCAGAACCTCATTTTGCTTCACCTTCACAGTTCTCGCAATAGCATCGACGTCCAACTCCCGCATCTCGTCTCCGATTCTCTGCGTCTCACGCTCGAGCTTCTCCAAGCCAGCCTGCACTTGCCCGTCAACAAGCTTCACTGAATTGTATTTCGAATGAGCAAAGACACTCTCTAACAAAGCCTGCAGATCCGCATCCGCTTTCGCTAGAGATTGCGTGATCGTGTCTGCGATAGTCTGCTCTGTGCCGTGCGCTAATGTGAAAAGTCGCTCCTGCCGCTCGCGAAGAGCTGAGTCCAAGATTTCCGCGAATTTGGCAGAAGTACTGTTCTCCGGAACACGAATGTCATGCTGGCGTAGGAACTGCACGGCAGGATCCTGTGTTTCTGAGCGGTTTGCTTGGACTAGTCTTAGTGGCTTCAGACCTTTGGCGCCGGATCGGTCTGCTATGGGCGAGGAAGCGGATTGACCTCCCCGAGGTACTTGAGTGGCAATGGTTTCCTCCAAAACCCCGGAAATTGTGGTCAGAGCATTGCTGTGCGCCCGTAGATGCTGCACATGGTCGCCGATTGCGTCAAGCCTGGAAGTTAGGTAGAGTAGTGCGGTTACGGTGTACTCTGACCATTGTGCCTTTTGCAACTGGGAGTCTGCTCGAGCGGCTAAGAGACCTTTTTGGAGCGGTTTGCGGTGTTGGTGGTCTACCACGATCCCCACCAGTCCGTCAATCTCGCTGCCCAGTTCCTTCAGTTCAACCCTGGCATTGTCTCGTTGCTTCATCTGCGATTCACTGAGCGACTTCTCGCTGGTGCCGTTGCGGCGACGGCTGTAGTCTGCGACCGTCTGACGATATACACTGTCCAGGCGGGCGTGGATCTCTTTCACGGAAAGTATTGTAAGAGCTGAGCACAGTTGCTCAACATCGGCGGCCTCGTCTCTGTCCAGCGAAGAATCTGAAATTCTGGGGAGCAGCTTTCGCAGGCCATCAAGAAGCCGGTCGTCTTTCACAAGAAGCCGGTCCGTCTGAGATGGAATGGCGCCATTCGCCGCATCACTCTGCTTTATAGCGGTCCGTATGCGCCCACTGGCAGCTTGAGACAATTCGTCAATGTCAAAGTCGATCTGTGCTCTCTCCCGGGCGAGCTTGTTCTGACGTGCATCTTTGCTAGATGCAGCGGAATCGCTGGCCGCGTTCCGCGACTGCAGGTCCTTGAGAGCACGTTTTTGAGCCTCAAGAACTTCCGTCTGCTTCTCAATTGCAGCTGTGCTTGCTTCGAGGGATTCAATGGCAGCTTCGAGTTCTGTGTCGGAAAGTGGTCGTCCTGCCGCTGCCGTCGCCCCTGATTGTGGCGTATCAATGCCGTGTTTCTCATAGCTATATGAACTAGGTCAGTATGTTGGATTGACTTCAGGAATAGCTTTCCTCACAACGCTAGCTCATCTTTGGTCAACAGTGTAGATGGCTGCAGAAACTCTTGCACCCAAGATGAAGCACTCTGCTTTGTCTTGGAGCTCTCAAAAGCCCACGCGACATCATCCGCGCCGAAGGGAAGATCACGTTCTTCAAGCACGCGAAGGAGCGTCTTGAGCTCTGCAGACACGGCCTTATTTGGGATTCGGCTCTCGAAACTCATCTTGTTATTGGTCTTGTACCTGACGTGACATTGTTTCGAATAGAAGGTGTTGTGTGTTGGGATTGTCTGTGCTTCCAGGTTCTTTCTTCGAGATCGACTTCAATTTCGCCAAGCCCGACTGGGGGAGGGAGAGGGAGAGCTCTTCTACGAAGGAGCTAGTTTTTAATCAATACTAATCAATGCCCATCAATTGCGGGCACGCTAGTACTCACCAAAAACGAATTCCTTCGTAGTGAGGTACATACATCCTCCCACTCCCACTCTTCACGTTTTCAACATAATTCTCGCCGTCATGCTGGACCATCTGGTGAGGCGTTCGATCGCGAAGCAGCTTCCTTCGCTGTACGTATTTCAAGCGGGAGCCCGGCCGGCCATTGGATCCCTGCAGCATCAAACACGCGCTGCGTCCACATCTACTCCGCCCAACGATGCCGCAACGACCCGACGGAGAGCAGTCACAGTTGTCAATGATACTGGGAGGGTCCCTTGGACGAGCCTCAGCCCAGCCGAGAAGATCGCTCGCACAACACAGCAATCATTCAACTTTGGCATAGTCGCGCTCGGCGTGGTTTTGACTGCTGGCGTGGCCACTGTGCTCTGGCTGGAAGTCTTCTCCACTGACAGCAAGACGGCCACTTTTAACCGTGCGGCTGACCGCATTCGAGGCGATGCGAAGTGTCGCGAGCTGTTGGCTGGAGCAGGGGTGCATAGCAAGAGAGAAATCAGCGCACATGGCGAGCCCAGCTGGAGCAGATGGGCACGCAACAGGACGATAGCGAGTAGACTGGAAACTGATCGTGCTGGTGTAGAGCATCTACATATGCACTTTTACGTCGAAGGTCCAGTCGCAGAGGGCACAGTGCAAGTCCACATGGCGAGAAGACCCGGCGAGGACTTCCAATATCAGCTACTGGCACTGGATGTTCCTGGACACCCTCGACACTATTTGGAGGATGCAACTTCGAAGTTGGGAGTCTCCAAGACAGGCACAGTCTTTGGCATCAATTGGAGTCGATAAAGAGGGAGCGAAGCATGAGGTATGACAGATTGCGGAAAATAGCAGATGTGGATGCATGGGCAACTGGACCGGGTCTATCTAACATCAGTACCCAGCCAGCTCTTTTCGCATGGCTTCCTTTACGATGTTCCCGCACAGCTTCGCATGTGGGTTGGTGTGGACCGCCAGAGCCTTTGCAACCTCGTTCCCATACAGCCCTCCCAAATAGAACAACTTCGAAGCCTCCTCCTCGAACCGCTCTTTACCCCACTGTACGGATTCAAGCTCCACTACCTCCATTGACGTGGTTGTCTCGAGGTCCTTGAAAGCCGCATAGTACAGAGCGGCAAGCTGAGTAGTTGATTGTGCAAGCAAACGACCCTGCGTAGCCGAAACTCCGTCCTGTGGCCGTTCGGGAGATGCTAAAGCAATAGCTGATTTGAGGTCCTCCACTGCGGCCACTCCTGCCAGGCTTCTTTCCCGGTCGGACTGGGACTTTAGCTGGCACAAAGTATTGCGATCTCCAAATCGCCACCGTCTTAGTTGAGCTCGATTGTTCCTTGCTGAAGCATAGTTGGGGTAACGAGCTATTAGATCATCAAGGATGACAATTGCTGAGTGGAACGCATCACATTTGCCTTGTGTGGTCGATGGTTGACCCGATTTCTCAAATTGCTCGATGAAGGCAATCGCCTCCTTCTCCCGCGCTTTGAGTTGGATGAGAAGATCACTGTCTTGAATGTGACGGTCTGCTGCAAGACTTGAATCCACCAGGACTTCTGCTCTTCCGGGTGCGCTCTCTGGATCAAAGACTTGCGCCAGGACCTTGGAATCGGCTTTGGAAAGCGGTTTTTGGAGCATGTTTGCTGGAGATGAATGGTGTTTTTGGTGATTTGGAAGATGGAGAAATATGCTGGGAGACCTACCAGTTATCAACATTCGCAAACACTGCATTCCGATTCAGATTGCATCGCGGCCTACCAAAGCTCGCCTTGGGAAGTCACCAGTCAGCTCGCGGCTTTGTCGTTGTGCCGCGCCAGGACCGAGTGGTCGGCTCAAAGTCAAAAGTTAAGCCTCGACGTTTCTCCAGGTCCGCCTGCGTATATCGTATATCGCCAGCCAGCCTCAGATCTCGGCTCAAGACTTACCTTAAGCCGAAAGTGTCATTGGAGGTTTGCTCGGCTCACAAATGGACCACGAGAGCGATGCTGACAGCAGGTGCAATTGTGACAAAGAACCTTTAAAAAGACAAGTGTTTCTTGCCTCGATCACCATCATCGATTTCCTTTGATCAATAGAGATTATTCGTCTTCTGAAACATCATTCCATCAATCAATCATTATGGCACCAGGAGCACTGCTTGTTACTTCAGGGACCGGAGCCACAACACCCCTTTACGATTCCGATGGCTTTGTAGCTACGCCTGCTCAGACTGCTACCCAACAGGTCGAGTATCGTGGCTACGACCATGTTACATGGTGGGTCGGCAATGCCAAGCAGACCGCACAGTACTACATCACCCGCATGGGCTTCGAGCCAGTCGCATATAGAGGTCTCGAGACTGGATCACGATTTATCGCCAGTCATGTCGTGCAAAACAATGGCGTTCGCTTCGTCTTCACATCCCCCGTTCGATCATCAAGCCGGCAAACACTAAAGGAGGCCCCTGCCGAGGAGCAAAAGCTCCTAGACGAGATCTACGACCACCTTGACAAGCATGGAGACGGCGTCAAGGATGTTGCGTTCGAAGTCGACGACGTCCGCGCAGTGTACGAGAACGCAATCACGAATGGCGCAGAGTCCGTGAGCGCACCACACACCGACTCATCGGACGAAGGGGATGTTCTATTGGCTTCAATAAGGACTTATGGCGACACGACCCACACCTTCATTCAGCGCATGACATACACTGGTCCCTTTCTTCCCGGCTTTCGCTCAACGACAATCTCCGATCCAGCCAACAAGTTCCTCCCCAACATCCACCTCGAAGCCATCGACCACTGTGTTGGCAACCAAGACTGGGACGAGATGAACGACGCTTGCGACTTTTACGAGCGCTGTCTCGGATTCCACCGTTTCTGGAGTGTAGATGACAAAGACATTTGCACAGACTTCTCCGCTTTGAAGTCCATCGTCATGAGTTCTCCCAATCAGATCGTCAAAATGCCCATCAACGAGCCCGCAGTCGGAAAGAAGAAGTCTCAGATCGAAGAATACGTCGACTTTTACAACGGACCTGGAGTGCAACATATCGCGCTACGTACAACGAATATCGTCGAGGCTGTAACGAATTTGAGAGCGAGAGGGGTCGAGTTCATTAGCGTGCCGGAGACATATTATGAGAATATGCGGTTGCGATTGAAGTCTGCGGGCATGCAGCTCAATGAGTCTTTTGAGACGATTCAGAGATTGAACATTTTGATTGATTTTGATGAGGGCGGGTATCTGTTGCAATTGTTCACGAAGCCTTTGATGGACCGGCCGACGGTCTTCATTGAGATTATCCAGAGGAATAACTTTGATGGGTTCGGGGCTGGGAACTTCAAAAGTCTGTTCGAGGCCATTGAAAGGGAGCAGGATTTGAGGGGAAATCTTTGAGTAGTCTGTTTGACGAGGTTGAATAAGAGATTTGCTGGATGAGCTTGAGTTGTTTGTGCATAGAAAGCGAGGGAGTATTGTTCATTGATAAGGAGTTGAAAGGCATTACAGCGCCCAGCATCAGTATTGTTGTCCGTCTGAATGCTTCACATTACTGACCGTGCCGTTGCCGTTGCCAGTGTCTGTGTTCCGTAGTCCACACTCTGCTGTTTTGATCACAGAGGTTCCGAGACCGATGATTGAACGTGGATTTTTGTGGAACAGTGACTAATAATCCTGGAGGGTTTGAAAATGTTTGAAGCTCCTGCCTCACCAAACAACAACAAAGACAGCAGCAACAACATCAACACCAACACCAATCTCGAACTCACCCACGACACATCATACGATTTTCTTCCTGAGATGAAGCCTCCCCGTGCCACTTCAGCCATGTGGTAATTGGCCGCTCGGTAAAGATTACCGCAGGATTGGACGAAGAAGCATTGGTGCCCTATGGGCGGGCCATGGCTGCGAGTGGCTTTGAGGCTTCAACATGGCCTCAACATGGCTTCTGCGGTGTAAAGTTCACCGTCGCATCGTCTGGTGCAACACATATACACGTTGCGCCATGAGAGCTGGACCATGGACCCTGTTCTGTGCGACCTCTCCGTCATCTTCGACCAACTCGAATGTACCTCTTAGATTGCGTTTTGATGAGGCCCGAAGCTTGCTTTCTAGTAGGTATCGAGGTACCTAACGCCCAATGTACAACCATCGTACGATCAGGAAAGACGCTGGCAGGCTTGACATCTTGGTCTTTCAGTGCTATCAAGATTCAGGAACAACCTACAGCACCAGAGTTCCCGTCCTAGCCAGGCACAGCTGGCACAGACCAATCCTAGGAGACCTAGCACTTCCATTCGACCGTAGCACTTCCCGATCCGGAACTTGGCTCGGATGTGGGAGGTACATGTACATTATTCGGCATGTACTTTCATGAAAAAGAAACGGTACAACTCTTGATATGGAATCTTGCAATTCGCTGGTCGCAGGCGTTGCCCAGAACGCCGTCATTACCTATTGTTTGTTATTAGTCAAGCAAGGAAAAGAATGCCGCCTTTATGATTCGTCAAGCTGGTCAGTCATGACAGTTCACAAGCGTCTGACTGCTGCTGCATTCGAATCCTTCTCTCATCCGAAGACCAGGAGGCGATGGTAAAGCTTCGCGCCTTGGAGCGATCCATATGGCGTGCGCGCAGCTACTCTCTAGCATGGACAAGATTTTACTCAAAAGAGTAATTTGTCTCGCGCATGTGAAAACTTATGACTGGCGGTCTTCGGGAGTCGCTGATCGTTGACCAACCAGCAGTTTCTTGGGTGAGAAACAGAAATGTACCCAAAATAAGCTAGACTTCAGCAAGGGGCGATCTCCACTGGGTTACGACAACAGCTTGCAAACCAATCGCTGCTCTCGCTTAGCTGGTGATCCGTCGAGGTCAAAACACCTCCCACCATTGAACCAACAATCTCCGCGTGGTGATCGCAAAGTGTGCGGTGCCCAGCACGGCAAAAATGTATGGCACTATCACGGCAGGCTGTCAAGCAATCGATTCGTACATGTAACATTTGCAGAGGAGCTCCGAATCGATGGGATGATCTAGATTCGCACTCGAGGCCACGTTCGAAAGCTGTTGGATGCTGGAGTGGAGATTCGCACCTCAAGACCTTGTTGATAACTGGCAAGCAACATGACAGTTGAACCGACGCAGAACCACTCTTGTTATTACATTCAGTGGGCGAGTCGTCGACGACGACCGGGACAAATTGCCACGGTTCTCGAGCGGTTGTCCGTCATGGCTCGCAATAAAAAAAGCGGACCTTGTCACCTTGGCTGTTCCCCAGAAAGCTAGCCGTTGGCAGTTCGCGGGGAAAGACGCTAACCCCATCCTTAACCCCAGATAATGCAACGCCTTTGCATCCGCCTGTCCGGGTGCACGACAACGCCAGATCTCACGCATACCAGCTTTGTCGCACAATCATGGTCGGACGAGACCTCGCTACTCATTCTCGACCATTGGTGCTGGGCTAAGCAACGGACTGACATGCAGCACGTTGAGTCTCAGCTACCTGCGTCGCACATAGTACGAGGGGGTTTGTCCCGGCCGCCCAGTTTTCCGGATGCGGGCTGTCGCACGTCGTGTGCTAAGGCAAAAGGTTCGGCAGGATCCAACCAACCGCGGAGACGGACGTTTGGTGCGCTACGCCTCTTTGAGTAGCAACCAGAGAGCATCATCACATGCACGCGGAGAGCTGGCGTCAGGTGGACGCGAGGGGAACGAGCTCTGTTGCTTCGACGCTCAAGATGGCGCCGGGGTGACGATCTCCTCCTTCGTCCCAGGGCCAAAGCGCTAGGCATCGTCAACTAATAGCTAGGCAAGTTTCGGTACTGGTGCGGAGCTGAGATGATCTGTGCTTGAAGCAATAATAAGATGGATGCCCGCCCTTGTCTACAGTCGCTTCGTCTGCATCTGTCGCTTGCTGTATCATTGCATCAGCATTCCTAGTACTCGATCACTTTGCCAACATACAAGCCATTGGCAGTCACCGCCATGTCTTCCCAAACCGCCAACAACTACCAGACTACGCAGAACAATGCAAACCTAACTGCGCCGTCTCCATCAGACAACAATGGTCCTCTCGAGAAGGACTACGGCAATGGTACGAGCAATTGAGCATCTCGTCATTGATTCGCTCAATGCTAATATGCTTCGCAGGCTACCACCTTGACCACAACACAGACACCGATACCGCACTGAGGAAGATCCAGACTTCCGGCAGCATCTCCATTTCTCCCGAGCTGTTCGAAAAGATTTACCTCTCTCCTCAGAACAATGTCAAGGGTGACCTCCGAAAGACCTTCGGTAACCCTACACCATTGGCACTCGTCGGTTTCCTGCTCTCCCTCACTCCTCTTTCTTGCGACCTGATGGGTTGGAGAGGAGCTGGCCCAACTGGTAACGGTTCGGCTTCCATTGGTGCATACTTCTTCTTCGGCGGTCTCTTGATGGTATTGGGTGGACTTGGAGAGGTGAGACACTTTGAGAGGATTTAATCCTGTTGATTGGCGCGCTAACGTTCACTCCAAGTTCATTCTCGGCAACACGTTCCCATTCATCGTCTTCTGCTCTTTTGGTGCCTTCTGGCTCACCTTTGCCGCCACTCTCCAGACTTTCTATGGTGCATTCGGCAATTACACAGGTGATCCAGTCGGTAGCTCTACCACAGCGAGTACGACCGGATTAGACTCAACTGGCTTCAACGCCGCGTTCGGTGAGTTATTCCATCAACCCATTCGCATAACCCATCCAGTACTGACCAATTCAGGCTTCTTCCTGGTTTTCATGGGCGTGTTGTGCTTCCTCTACATGATTCTCGCCCTCCGCACGAACCTGGTCTTCTTCCTGATCTTCATGTTCCTCGTCCCGGCATTTGGTCTCCTCGCGAGCGCCTTCTTCATGAACGCCTCCGATTACGCTGGAAATGCCGACGCGGTTGCGACACAACTATTGGCTGCTGGTGCTCTTGCATTCATTGTCTGCATGTTGGGATGGTACATCTGGATGGCCATCATGCTGGCGGCGTTGGACTTCCCCTTCCAGCTTCCAGTTGTTGACCTGTCGCGCTTCATCAAGGGTGCTTCTGAGAAGAAGAAGTCGCCAGAGTACTCTGCTTAAATGCATTGAATGAATTTATGAGCGAGATGTCCTGTACGATATCTATCTAATGCATGATACCAAAATCTATATCACAGCTCAACAGAATGCGATAATAAGCAAAATCAATTTGGTACCCCATCACTGCCGCCTTTCGTCCAAGCACTGTTCTTCCTCACCAAGTTTCACAATGACGCTGAGGGTGTGTTGCTATCAAGAGTGGAGTCGATGGCGACGACGATACCTCGTAAATGCCCACTGATCTGACAAACAAGCTGCAAACGTTCGCATGTGCGTACAGGATCCGGACCAGCATGCTCCACTTCCATGTCTGCGGGATCAGGATCGATCGACATTCACAGGCGGGGATGAGCTTCACGGACGGCCGCGTATCAAGAGAGCTCTGTGCGAAGAGCTGTGCATATCCACCCCACCTAAGGTACTCCCATCAGTGCATCGTGATGTGAGACGTCATGTTCCAATTTATTGCGCAGACCAGAGTTCGTAAACTCCAGCATAACAGTGTATGCGAACATGTTCGCTTCAGGTGAGTCGCTATCGATTGTGGACTTTTGCTCACTTGCTCTGATCCACACTCTGTTTCTGTCTCTCTTGAAAGATCTTTAAATATGTCTTCAAGCATAAAACTACATTTCCTCCAAGCATCACGTTGTATTCGAACAGCATGGCAGCTCCATGAGCTGGGTTTGCCATATGATTTTACATTCAGCGAGAGAATCAATGGAACTGGACCAGCTCCATCAGAGTTCAAGAAAGCTGGAGGCGGTCTTGGGAAATTTCCTACGTTAGTATACGGAAATCAACATTAGAGTTGGTGGATATGAACATAATTGATCGTCCAACAGGCTAGAAGATGGAGGCAAGTTCTACTATGAAAGCGGGAGCATTTGCGAGTAAGTCCTGAACCTGCATTTTCAACAATCAATTCAACGCTGACAACATTCCTAGGTACCTCGAAGACAAGTACGATACCCAACACAAGCTCCTCCCTACACCCGGCGACCCCAAGCGATATGAAATCCTTCAATGGGTCCATGCCGCAGAAGCCACCTTCATGCTCCATGGCCTTGCAATCCTATACGCCAAGTGGTTCCAGAAAGACGGCGATCCAGAGAAGACAGTGGAAGGTCTTAGCCCGAATATCAACAAGGACTTGGACTACTTAGAATCCACTTTGAGCAAGAACAGCGGCAAATTCATTGTTGGAGACAGCCTCACAATTGCTGATATCATGATGGAATTCTCGGTTGATTTTGTTCTTGTTCGCGAGTTGGGTACCAAGGGCAAGAGCTGGCCGAAGATTAACGAGTGGTTGAAGGTCTGCCATGAGACGAAGACTTATCAGGAGGCTGTGAGGAAGACAGGGTATACTTTACACACTGAAAAACAATAGGCTAGATGGACAGAAAAGGCCGACCGTTTGTGTTGGTTTGAGTATAGCCAGAGGCATAACATAGAATGTTGAACCTGTGGCATTTTCATTCACTCGGTGCCACTAGCTGCATCAAGTTGCATGTGACTCTGGACTAGGATGGCACAGACCATCAATACCACCAATAAATCACGTGGCCAATCTTATGTATGCAAGCCTGCTCCTGCATCGGGCGAGCAGTGTCCAGTTCATATCTGAGTCCAAGTCGGTCCATTTAGTGAAGCTCCAAAGGTCGACGAGAGAGGTTTGTTGCCCCTTGCGGTCTAGATCGTTGATGCTGGCCAGGCCATACTTGTCTCACATGTGCTCGGGTGTAGATTGCCTTCGCCACATGAAGCCAGCACAGTTGTTGTAGTCCGCAAAGATTGCAAACACGGGCAGCGTAGGCCTGATCTACCGTTCCGGATACTGGAATGGACACGGAACAAATTGATCATACCTCTGTGATATGCCGCCATGATGTCTACGGCTTCCGAAACCGCTCGATTCTTGGTACTTGACGGCGAGCCGCCGCTGGCTAAGGCATCCAAAATATCGTTGCGGTTTTCAGGTCCTTCGGCTCTCTGGATAAGAAGCATCTGGTACGTAACCAGAACAGCGAGGCAGCACACTGGGCTACTCTGAGTGTCCATAACCCAGGAAATGTGGTCAACGTCAACGACACGACTGTCTCGCCTTACATTTGGCATGTTTGCTGAAGCTCCGTACAGAATCCATCCTCCAGACTCGTCAGATCACCAGGTCAGGTCCAATGATACAAGCAAATCACAAAGCGCTTAAGACTTTAGCGACCGCCTCGCGAGCTTCATTAAGCTCCTTGTCGGTGCCATCCTGGTGAGCGAGCTTCACAGTCCCATGTAGACTCAGTAGGTCCTTCGCCCGGTTTAGATCCTGGTCGCCCTCTTCAGGTGCTGGAGATGTGCCGTTGGTTCCTTGCTTTGTATCTGGCTTCGCAGGTCTGGCCGAGACGAGTGCAAGAGCTGCATCAGGATCCGCAATCCTCAGGGTGGTCATGTCCTGGAGGCGAAGTCAGCGGCATGCCTGGTTGGCACATATGAGCTGCTTGCCGATAGAAACTCGGCGACTCTCATGATGACCGCTGACAGTTTGACAGACTGGGTGGTATTGATGTACTTGTGACAAGGTCTTGGTCGATGCGATCTGATAGACCGATGGTGATGGATGTGGTAGGATTCGATATTGTTGTATTGTATTGATGAAGTCGTGACCGGGCCCACGCTAGCAAGCACCTCCCCGCATGCACCTTTCGCTTGTGCTTCTTCGATTCCCTGCCCGTCACCAATCTTCAACTTCCCACCATTGAACCTCGAACTTCTCTTCATCGAAATCTCCACACTCAGCACCGCTACCATGTCCGTCAAACTGAAGACGGGCGCGGATGCACGCGCGATGCGAACAGTCTTTCCGCCTGAATTCAAGCAGAAGGTCGACATGCAGAAGGTGAAGCTGCCGCTCATCAAAGTCTGGGTCCAGAACGAAGTCGCACGCATCCTCGGTAACGACGACGATGTGGTGATTGAGATGATCATGGGCATGCTCGAGGGTAACAAGTCTGTGAGTACTGTCCACTCCAGTCACGCGAAACAGCAGATTGGGCTAACATTAAGACAGCCCAACATCAAGCAGCTGCAGACCGACGTGACCGGCTTCCTGGACAAAGACGCGGCACCATTCTGTCTTTCGCTGTGGAAGCTGTGTCTGAGCGCACAGGAGGACCCTAATGGCATCCCGAAAGAGCTGTTGCAGGCGAAGAAGGAAGAGCTGATGCAAGAGAGGGTGGGTGGAACTTTGACACCGGCGTGCCTGAGAAGTACACCGCTAACATAATGTTTAGCTCGCGGAGGAGAAAGCTCGAGAGGAGGCCATCCGGCGGCAGGATGAAGAGCGTGAGCGTGATCGCGAACTGGAGCGGATGAGAGAGCGGGAACGTGGCCAGCCTGGACGCGGAGGCAGAGGCTATCGTGGCCGTGATCGGGACCGTGACAGCGATGACCGTGACCGTGATTATGACCGCCCCTACGACCGTCGTCCACCTCCACCAAGATACTCCCGATCCCCGCCACCAAGAAGACGGGATGCGCCCAGAGGCACAGACAGCTACATGCCGTCCAACAGAGGCCGCCGCGATGACAATCCGCGACGTCGCCGTCGCTCTCCTTCGTACGGACGATCCCCAGTTCGATCACGTTCGCCACCCAGACGGCGTCAACGCCGCAACACTAGCTCAGATGTCTCCCGTGCTTCTCCGCCGCACAGAAACAGAGAGGGCAGCGATGATATCGACAAACCCTCCCGCCAAGATGCTCGTCGAAGACCACGCTCACAATCGCCTAGGACGAATCGCCGAGGGTCCCCAGAGTACAACAACACGCGTCGGCACTCCCCATCGCGCTCGCGTTCCCCAGCTCGTAGAGACCGACATGGCTCCACACGCTCGCGATCGCCGTCGCATCAAGGCAGGCGGGCTTCAGCTACAAAAGACCTCATCTCCCGCACCAACCGAACGTCAGACTCACACCGCTTGCAGGCTCCCAGCCGGGACAACTCTTCCTACGGCGATAGCCGACGCGGCTCAGATGCGAAGTCAACCGATGGCAGTGCTGTAGTTGCGGACGAGGTGGGTAATGACGACTAACCATTTGCACTTCCCCAGCCTCAGCGAGATAGCATAAATTACACCACTTATGGTTATTCCTCAAACCACGCCTCTTCCATCTTATTTTCTTCGCTGACATGTCTAGAAAACACACAAGGAGAGAACAAAGGGGGTACCGGCGCCGCGCGAAGAGCTCCTCCGGCGTTTGCACCAGGCAAAACTGGAAAACGCCCGCATGACGGAGCAGCGCAAGGCGTGCGCCTCACCCGAGACCAGGTAAGTACACTTTCCCTTCATCACCATCACATAGCGAGTTGGCGGACGGCAGGTGGGCAAGGAGGAATAGGAGAAGAATGATTGGAAGTGAAGGTCAGGAAAGGCAAGTGAATAAAGCAAAGCAGGTGAATAAAGTGTAAGTATTTGAAAAAGTGAGTACCGTCATATGCTGTCTGCGTGAGCTTGGTTTTTATGGAATGCTCTCTGAGCGAAAGCTGCTATTGATAGTGTCGTCAGGATCCTTGAGAGCGTAGTTGAGAGCAGATCCAGTCTCAAATACCGAAATAATCTTGCGGGAAAGGGATTACCTGGAATCATAAAGGTTTCTCGCAGCATGGCCTTACTTGATCTCGACGCACAACAGATCGACTTAGGTACCATCCGGCCTTGGAGACGCACAGAACAAGACGATGCTAGAGAGACAACTTTGACGCGCAACCCGCGCCCGCCTGGTTCACGCCACAATAATCTAGCCGTAAAGGAAAGGCCGAAGCTTTCTCGCAGTGTGTTGCTACTTGATCCCCAACTTATGGACGGCAACTCAAGCACTTTTGCCATTGGCTTCTAGGATGTTTTGAGTGCCTCTACTCCTGCCTACAGGCTAAAAGTTGCTGCCAAAGAGACGAAGAGCTGGTGGTTGCTCCTCGCATCAATCGACTTAATCACTATTCGGTCGTCGTTCGCCGCGAACAAATCATCATCATTGTTGTTGACATCGACATACATCAATCATCGCAATTTGTATTCAGCAGGATCAAGATCGACGCCACCCACGTTGTTGGACTTGCAGATCATACTACGGACGGAGCGAATTTTCTTGGCTGAGAAGCTATTGCATATCATGCTGAATGACTATAGGCTGATGAGAAGGCCAAGCATAGTAGTTTACAGATCTACGGTTGCTGGTGCCGATGTGGAACTCGCTGCTACATTCTATGACCTTGGAGCGTGTCCACTTCGTGCGTGCGATGACTTGAGAGCTCGGTCCACGGGGCGCAATATAGCGTCAACAAGCGTGAGTGACTTTGAAATCCAGCTGCAGAGCAGGAATTCATTCTCACGCGCACTTGGCACACGCTTTGCCTTTTGCAGCGTGAAGCCGGCCTCCGCGGCGCCAACAAACCTACTTCTCACTCTAGCGTGTGTGAAAAGCCATACACATGTCAACGCACACACGGCCTAGTGGACACGAGCGTATTTGAGCGTCAAAAGTCATTCCTTACACGCTGGTCCAAGCGCTCACACTCATTCCACGCACGAAGTGGACAAGCTCTTGGACGTCGGGCTAAGCGCTCCGCGTGGCTTGTTTTCTTCTTTCCTAGAAGAGGAGTACATAGAAGGTTGATGGTGTGGTTGTATTTGTTTTGAAGTATATGCTCCGCAGTTGCGAAGTGATATAGATGACGGCAGGCCAGTGCAAGGCAGTATTTTCCATTGCCCCTCGCCCCGTCTACTGCTCCTCCACTCCATTATGCATTGCCTTTCTCTCTTTGCTCTGGCAGCATCAGCCAGCGCTGCAATTCTCGGAGAGCGTCAGGCTTGCCCGCCTTATGCCACTCATGACCAGCTGGTGGCCGAAAGAAAAGCATTTGTTGATGCAGGAATCATCCCTCAGACACCAGATCAATTCAAGCCCACAGGCAGCGATGTCAACCTCATCCCAGCTTTCGAGCCGACTGCCCTTGTCGACGTAGCCTACGGCACAAAGGCTGTGACCTATGGCAACAACTTCTCTACTCTGGAGACTGTGTCAGCGCCATCCATTTCCTTCTCGGCGGAATATGATCATGGTACGCACCTTTTTCTCCTTCCTGCCCATAACTGCAGCGACCTAACACCAGTTCCTCAGATGCATTTACTACCAAATACACAATCATCATGGCAGACCCAGATGCTCCAGATCCATCCATTACGATTCTTGGCAACTTCCTGCACACAATCGTCTCTGATGCCCAACCAGGGTGTGTCATCAATCAGCTCCGTAAGACCGTGGCTCCGTATATGCTTGCCACGCCCTTTGGACTTGCGGGACATCGATACACTTTTCTTGTCTACCGCCAGCCAGCTGGTTATGAGCCTCCAGCAGAGCTTTCGAACCTGCCAGGCGTGAGGGCAAGGTTCAATGTTACGCAGTATGTTACTGAGAACAAGCTCGAAGGGCCTGTTGCTGGAAATTATTTCCTTCAGGGATTGGAAAATATTTTGGATGTTGGCTCCGCGTGAAGGAAATGCTGAAAGTACTTGTACTCGCCATGATAAATTGCTGCAATGCGTTACGTTGCATCTCAATCTGCTGCCTTAGAAGTCGCATCCTTTCCAGGCAAAGCTCTCATTGTGGCGAGCAGGGGATTGATGTTTTCGTGTTCTGATCGTGTCGGTGTTGTCATATCGTTACTCCTATGTCGCGGCTCAAGTGTCAAGAGTCCCGCCGAAGAACACTCTCCTGCGTGTCACAGGGCACCCTGACGGATGTCGGCTTGCCTCCCACTCTACGCTGCGTCGACTAGCCGAGAGCAACATGAACGTCACATCGTGGAACGTTACTGCTCATGAGGTGACCCCACAGCCGTGGTTTCGATCAGTGATGAAGCAGTCTGGCCAGTCTTATCGCAAACCCCCAGGCTCATTACTGAGCCTGCCATACGGGCTCATTTGCGCAAGCATAGTCTGGCATCTATTGTGCAGGGATGCTATCAAGGTGGTCTCTTTTCGGGGTCGATGGAATGGTCTGCATGGACGTGCCGGCTGATCGTGTGGTGGAGAGGACAAAGCCGGACGGGAAGTGGAGGAAGATGCTGCAGGTGGAGGCGCTTCAGCACGCTGATTGAACCACGCTCGTTCCTCCAATCAACGCGTTGGAAACGATTAGACCTCATCCACGACTCCCCACGGGCCAGATTGCCCACTTGGAGGACGTGGTCTCGGCAACACATTCGCAGACAACGTGGTGCTGAAGTCGCGGATATATTGCTCAAGGCGTGCCTGTCCGCAAGAATAGCCCTGGTAGCTCACAGCGTGGTTGACTTGACTGTCAGTACAGAGCCAAGTACCTGCATACCACGCTTCTTCTCTTCTCCCTGCACTCTCCTCTCCCTCTTCCTCTTCTCCCAGCATGCACCAACTGCATTCCTCCCACGACCTACCTGACTCCATTCCTCCAGCTCGATCGATTTCACACCGAAACACGCCCAGCATGCAGAACGACGACATCCTCAACGATATCTCCCACCGCCGCTTCAACCAGCTGCGAGGCTCGTGGATTCTAGTCTCTCCGCACCGGACCAAGCGGCCCTGGCAAGGCCAGCAAGAGGAGCCTAGCAAGAATGTTCTGCCCAAACACGACCCCTCAGTACGTACACTCTGCATTTGAAAGAGATGTGTGGATTTGGGGTCACAGCATTGATAGACGCAGTAGTGTTATCTATGTCCCGGCAATAAGCGAGCCCAAGGCGATTCCAATCCAAAATACGAGAGCACATTCGTCTTCGTCAACGATTACTCGGCCGTGAAAGAGCAGCAAGCGGAGTACACTCCACCCAAGGAGAATGGCTGTAAGGAATATATGCTTAACGAAGCGGAAGATGTGATGAGCTGGGCTAATGCTGTTTCCCAGCACTCGCCTCCCGGTTACTTCGTGCGGAAAGCACGACTGGCAAGTGCTATGTTATTACCTTCTCCCCGGAACACAACATCACTCTCGCCGACATGTCACCTCAAGCTATAATGCCCGTAATTGATACCTGGACGAAGATCTACACCTCACATCTCGACCCTCAATCACCCCTCCTCAGAAGAGCAGATGAACACGCAAGCAGTAATGGTGCACGTGAGCCAAAACAGCAGTTCCGATATATGCAGATCTTCGAAAACAAGGGCAGCGCCATGGGTTGCTCCAACCCGCATCCACATGGCCAGGTTTGGGCAACAACATCGCTTCCCGAGGAGCCTAGCCTAGAACTCCAAAATCTGCAGCAATACCGGAAAGATCACGACGGCTCACACATGCTTGTCGATTATGCCAAATTGGAAAGCGAACAAGGCGAACGAACAGTATTTGAGAACCGCAATTTCTGGGCTGGATGTCCGTGGTGGGCGACGTGGCCATTTGAGATTATGGTCATTGCCAAATCTCACAAACGTGCGCTTGTGGACTTCAGCCAGGAGGAGAAAGAGGATCTAGCAGAGGTGATGGCAGAAGTTACGCGGAGATATGACAACTTGTTTGAGACTAGCTTTCCCTACAGTGAGTTCGCTTTTGTTTTCCTGAGGTGATGATTCGACTGACACTTCTCCAGGCATGGGAATCCACCAGGCTCCTCTCACAGGAACAGACGAGGAGATCGAATCTTCGCACTTTCACATCCACTTCTACCCACCTTTGCTTCGAAGTGCCACTGTACGGAAATTCTTGGTTGGGTATGAGATGATGGCTGAGCCGCAACGTGACATAACCCCAGAGCAAGCAGCCAAACGGCTACGCGATTGTGGAGGCGAGCTCTACCGGAGAAAGCTGTAATGAGAGAGAGGGTTGTGGGCGGGCATTTTCGGCGCAAACGATACATTAGAAACTCGGCATATGAATGCAACCACGATGGAAGAGTGAACAATGCGAAATGAACCCCACCATTTGTCACCATGTCTCCGCGATCAGTCAAGTTGGCGAAGCTCGTTATAAGAAACGGTGAAGCTGAGGATTTTTGAAGTTGAAATTGAATACTGTACAACGCTAAAAACTATCCACCAAACAGATATTGCCACCTCAAGACGCCCGCTGAAATACTGATGCCAACAAATAACAAAGGAAACCATTCATCGTCAAGACTGTACCGCAACAACGACTGGACCACCAGCCTGCTGCCATTTATCCAAAGCATCCGCCGTCTCCATCACCTCGTCGTGATCCTTCTTCTCTTGCTTCTTCTCCTTTTTATCTTTCTCTGAGTGATCAGATATATTAGATGATTCGAGAGTGCCACTCCAATTGACCAGGGTTCAGATGAGCCGCCAGGATACGCCACACTCTCCCTCTCCGAGAGCGAAGCGATTTTTGCTTGTAGGATGCATATGCATGTGAGGGAGAGAGGGTGCACATTGTGCGAAGAGGTTACTTACCGCCGCCAAGCATGCCTCCAACAACAGGCAGCGAGGACAAAGCGCTACCACCCTTCTTCTTCTTCTTGTCGTCATCGCCGCCGAGGCCGAACGAGGCGAGAAGTTTGTTGATCCCGAGACCGCCGAGAAGGCCATTGACCAAGCCACCGAGTCCAAGTCCGTTGAGGAGCTGTCCGACCAGTCCGAGCACACCAGCGAGCAAGAGACCGACGGCCGCGAGAATCTGGAACAGGGGTTGGGTCATCAGTCCCCAAAGTGGGTTGAGCTTCTTCTTTGCGTGAGGCATGTTGTTGAGCTTCTTCTTGGCGTCGTCGATGGTAGTGACGACGGTGCTGGTGAGCTCCTTCAAAGTCTCAGCCAGACGGAATTCCTCTGGTGTCGCCTCGCCAGTACCGGCGCGGCCCTTGGCCTGAGCGGCAATCTTGCCATCGGGGTCGAGACCACGAAGAGAGCCATTGCATTCCTGAAGAATGCGCCCACCCTCTTCGATGAGAGGCTTGACCTTCTCCACGAGTTCCTCCTCGTCGAGCTCATCCTTGGGTGTGGAGTCAGCCTTCTCCATGTGCTCCTTGATCTGCTTGCAGATTGGCTCCATCTTCTCCATAGTCTGCGTGCAGATGCTGCCCATCTTTGCAGCAATCTCGCGCTCCTCCTCACGCTTGGCAGCCTCCGCGAGTTCCTCCTCGGTAGGACCCTCGTACTCCTCTTCGACAATGTTATCGATGAGAGTAACTTCACCAATCTTGTTGCCCTCAACGTCCACAACGTTGCCGCCGTCGTCAATTTCTTGGCCAACGCAGTGACTGAGGTCACCCGAGGTCAACTTGCCCAAGACGTCGCCGTTCTCATCACGAACTTCACCCTCCTTGTTGACACGCTTGCCAGACATTGGGCTGACTTGCTTCTCCTTCTCCTCTGGCTCCCACCTCTCAGCCTTGCCGATGCTGTTGCCATTCTTGTCGAGGACTTCACCATCTTCGTCGACAGTGCGACCGAGAAGCTTCTTGATGTCACCCTCAATGATGCGGCCAACAATGTCACCATTCTGGGTGGTGACAGTGCCGTCCTTGTTGATCTCAAGATCGTCGAAGCCGGCAAATGGACCTTCCTCTCCGCCAGCGCCGTGAGCGAGCTCAGCACGTCCAATGACGTTGCCAGCGTTGTCCCAGATCTGACCTTCACCATCGACCTTCTTGCCAATCATGGTGTTGGGGTCGCCCTCAACAACGCGGCCAAGGACCGCTCCACTGCTGTCGACAGCATAGCCAGCCTTGTTGACAGTGGTTCCAGCAAGAGAAGACAAATCTTCAGGCTCTTCTTCCTCCTCGGACCATGGCTCGGCATGTCCCTTGACATTGCCATACTTGTCGATGATATCTCCATCCTCGTCGACATGGAGTCCAACAAGCTTCTTGGCATTGCCCTCAGTGATCTGACCGACAGTGTTGCCATCTGCATCCTCAACAAACCCGTCTTTGACCACACGAAGTCCTTCGAGACCCGCAAACGGACCTTCTGGGCGGGCAACTCTCTCGCTCTCTGGCAAGATCTCGCACTTACCCACGACTTTGCCAGTATCGCCATAGATGTATCCGTTCTCGTCGCACTTGCGGCCAGCGAGCTCCGACACATTGCCTTCGATCAGGCGTCCGAAAGGAATACCCTTCTCATCGACAACATAACCCTGCTTGTTGAGGTATTTGCCATTGAGCGGGCTGTTATCAACAGGCTCCTCCTCCTCTTCCACGAGAGGCTCGGCGTGGCCCTTGGTGTTTCCGAACTTGTCGATGATGTCGCCATCATCGTCGACGTGCATGCCGATCAAGCGCTTGGCATCGCCTTCCACGATCTCACCAACGACATTGCCATTCTCGTCCTCTACCTTACCCTCCTTCACGACGCGAAGACCCTCAAGACCTGCGAAGGGACCCTCGGGACGAGCGACACGCTCGCTTTCTGGGATGGGCTCGCATCGGCCGACGACCTTGCCCGTGTCGCCGTAAAGGTATCCTTCTTCGTCGCATTTGCGGCCAGCAAGCTCGCTCGCAGTGCCCTCGATAAGACGACCATATGGAGTTCCCTCAGAGTCAACAGCAAAACCTTGCTTGTTAAGAGTGAGTCCGTCCAAAATAGAGTAGTCAACATCCTCCTCATCTGGAAGAGGCTCGGCATGGCCCTTGACGTTGCCAAATTTGTCAATGATATCGCCGTCCTCATCGACACGCATGCCAAGAAGACGCTTTGGATCACCTTCAACAATCTCTCCTACTACATTGTCGTTGGCATCCTCGACCTTGCCTTCCTTGACAACGTGGAGGCCTTCGAGTCCAGAGAATGCACCTTCAGGCTTGCGGACACGCTCCTCCTCGGGCAGAGGCTCACAGCGTCCAACGATCTTTCCAGTGTCGTTGTAGATCAGGCCCTTTTCGTCCGTCTTGCGGCCAGCCAACTCCTCTGCTTTACCTTCAACAATCTTGCCGTAGGGCACGCCGCTCTCGTCAACGACGAAACCTTGCTTGTTCAACGTGAGACCGTCAAGAACAGTGAAGTCGACTGGGTCTTCCTCAGGAAGAGGCTCGGCGTGACCCTTGACATTGCCGTACTTGTCAACGATGTCTCCGTCTTCATCAACGGTCAAGCCAACCAGACGTTTCGCGTTGCCTTCGACAATCTCGCCGACGACGTTACCGTCCTCATCAGCGACTTTGCCGCCTTCAATGACGCGCAAGTCATCGAGGCCAGCGAATGGGCCCTCAGGCTTGGCTTCGCGCTCGTTCTCTGGAATCAGCTCGATCTTGCCAATGACGGAACCGGTGTCGTTCCAGAACTGGCCCTTGTCGTCAAGTTTGCGACCAGCAAGTTCCTTGGCGTTGCCCTCGACCAGGCGGGCTACTGGGATGCTCTCATCTCCAATGACCAGGCCTTGCTTGGTGCAGGTCTTGCCTTGAAGGAATGAAAGGTCAGGAGCCTCCTCGGCGGCTTCCTCCTCGTCCTCAGGAACGTAGCGCTCTGCGTGGCCGACGACAGATCCCTTCTTGTCGATGATGTCACCGTCTTCGTCGACAGTACGGCCGATGAGCTTCTTTGCGTCGCCCTCGGTCACGTAGCCAACGGTGTTGCCGTTGTCATCTTGGACCCAACCATCTTCGACGACATGCAGACCTTCGAGGCCGGCAAAGGTAGCCTCCTCCTCGGGATCCTCCTGCGGAACGGTCTTAGCACGACCAATGACATTGCCCTTGTTGTCCCAGAATTGGCCCTCGGCGTCGGCGGTCGTGCCTGACTTGGAAAGCTTCTTCGCGTCGCCTTCGGTGAGCTCACCAGCAATAGCTCCATTGGAGTCAATGAGCTTGCCGGCCTTGTTGACTGTGAGGCCCTCCAGGGTGGAAAGTGGAGGAAGCTGAGGACCGTCATCTTCGGCAGACTCCTCTTCAGCTGGCTGCTCATCTTCGTCTTCCGCGGAGGCAACGGGCAATGTTCGGACACTTCCAATGACATTGCCTTCGTCGTCAAGAACCTCGCCGTTGTTGTTGATCTTCTTGCCAGCAACCTGGGCGAGATCGCCGTTCGTAAGCTCTCCGATGGGCTCTCCATCCTCGTTGAGGACTTGTCCCTTCTTGTTGACCTTGAGGCCTTCAAGAACGGATACTGCTGGCGCCTTGGGTGTTGGTTGCTCGACTTCCACTGGAAGTGTTCGCACATGGCCAATGACATTGCCGTCCTTGTCGAGCACTTCGCCGACCTCGTTGATCTTCTTGCCTGCACACTGCTCCAATTCGCCAGCAGTGAGCTCTCCGATCGGCTCACCATCCTCATTGAGGACTTGGCCCTTCTTGTTGACCTTGAGACCATCCAGGATGGAAATCTCAGGCTCTTCCATCTGAGGCTCGGCGTCCTCAGCAGCGCCCTCACCATCCTCGGCGGCATCCTCTGCAGCACCCTCACCGTCCTCGGCGCCATCTTCGGCCTGTTCAGGAAGTTCTCCAAGCTCCTCAAGAAGCTCGTGGGTGGCTTCCTCTGCAGCTTCGCCGGGTGTGACACGGACATGGCCGACGAGATTGTTCTTCTTGTCAAAGACCTCGCCCTTTTCGTTGACCTTGCCACCTGCGCATGCAGCAAGGTCACCATCAATGAGTTCGCCGATTTCCTCTCCGTCGTCGTTCAAGATCTTGCCCTTCTTGTTGACCTTCTTGCCGTCGAGAATTCGGTAGTCCAGCGAAGGAGGAAGGCCAGCAAGCTTCTCAGCCGCACCTTCAGCAAGTTCGGTCTTGCCAAGAACATTGCCTTCTTCGTCGAGGACATTACCCTCCTCATCAACTTGAAGAGTGTTGGGATCAAGCTCGCCCTCGGCGATCTTCTGTCGCAATTCCTCGTCTTCAATACCGCCAAGGACGTTGCCCTCTTCGTCGACAATGTCGCCGGCCTCGTTGAGCTCCTTGCCTTGAAGAGCCTCAATACCAGGAAGCTGGTCTTCGATCTCCGTAGGGGCGGCGTCAGCTGCCTCGTCTGCGGCATCTTGGGCGTCCTCGGCGGCATCCTCGGCTTTGCCCTGGGCATCTTCTGCGGCTTCGGTAGCATCTTCTGCGGCCTTGGCTGGTGGAGCGGCCTCGTAGACGCCCTGCTCGACGAGTTCCTCAGCGTCTTCGTGAATTTCGGCGTGTCCGATGACATTTCCTTCCTCGTCAACGAACTCGCCTTGGGAGTTGATGGTGGCGTGCTGAAGCTCTTCAGGATCGCCATCGACCACTCGGCCGACAGTGTTGCCATCATCATCGTAAATCAGACCATCGATCTGGCAAGAGAGACCTTCGAGGATAGAGACGGCCGGGAGGTTGGAAGCCTCTTCGGCCTCATCATCAGCGCCATCAACGCCATTGGCAGCCTGGTCCTCGGCGCCATCAAACTGGCTGATGAAGTCTTCCGCGCCTTCCGGAAGCTCCTCGCCCTGCTCTTGCGCTTCTTGAAGTTGCTTCTTCACCTGCTCTGGAAGAAGTTCAACTCGGCCGACGAGATCACCATCATCGTCGAGAATCTCGCCGTCATCCCCAATTGGGTAGCCAGCAAGATCCTCGGCGTCGCCTTCAGACAGCCTTCCGAGGGCATTGCCTTCGCTGTCGTAGACTTGACCGTCCTCGTCGACTTCGAGCCCCTTGAGGACTGAGAGATCAGCAGGGAGGCCTTCGGGGACCTCAATGTCGTTCGGGTTCACGCCGTCAGTTGCCTCATCAGTATCGGGAGCCTCTTCGCCAGTGGCACCCTCGGCAGTGTCTTCGGCTTCATCCTTGGCACCCTCAGCAGTGTCTTCGGCTTCGTCCTTGACGCCGTTGGCAGTCTCCTCCGCTTTATCAGTAGCGTCGTTGACGGCCTCGCCTGCTTGACTGCCAGCGTCGCTGACTGCTTCAGCGGCATCCTCAGCAGTCTCGCCAGCCTGGTCAGCGGCGCCTTCAGCAGCTTCGCCAGCCTGATCAGCGGCATTCTCAGCAGTCTCGCCAGCCTGGTCAGCGGCATTCTCGGCAGTCTCGCCGGCTTTACCGGCAGCGTCTTTGGCAGCGCCAGTCACACCACCAACCGCATCCTCGCCCGATTCCTCTTCACCCTCCTCACCTTCCTCAGCCTCCTCGTCCTCCTCACCATCCTCATCTTCCTCATCTTGATCGTCGCCGGCCTCGTCCGTACCCTCGGTACCTTCGCCAGCGACCTTCTTGCCCTCTTCGACACCGTCCTCGGCAGCGTCGGTGGCGTCGGAGGCAGCTTCCTCGGCACCATTCTTAACATCAGTAGGTGCCTCTTTCGCCGCGCCGGACGGGTCCTTCGCTGCCTTGTTAGCAATTCCAGTGGCCTTGCCAGCCAGCCCTTGTGCGCCGCTGAGCAGACCCTTGCCGGGCTTTCCGTTCTTGGCTTTGGCTTGCTGCTTTGGTGGCTCTTGCTGCTCGCTCTCGTCATCGTCAGCGGACTGAACAGTGTCGCCAGCCTTTTCTGTGGTGTCGTCGGCAATGTCCTCGGCGTCACTCTTGGCATCTTCGGCAGTCTCCTCAGCTTGGTCCTTTGCGCCCTCGACAGTGTCGTCTTCGTCATCAATCGGTTCGGGGACTTGGGACTGGAGACCTGACAGGCCGTCTTCGGACTTCTGGCCAGCTTCGGTGACCTTGCTCATTGGAGCCTCGTCATCTTCATCTTCTTCATTATCATCATCGTTGGTCGGGGCGTTCTGTGTTGGCTCAGGCTGTTTCTGAGCAGCGTCGTTGGTAGCGTTTTTGGCTTGGCCCTTGGTAGCCTCAGCAGCCTCTTCTGCCTTCTCACCAGCCGCTGGCTTGGCTGGGAGCTTAGGAGCTTTTGATGATGCCGGGGTCTTCACTGGGGTCTTGGCTGGAGTCTTGGCTGGAGTCTTAGCTTGCGCAGGCTTGGGTGTGGATGGTGTCGGCTTGCTGGCGGACGCCGATTGTCCCAACTTTTGTGGAGTCTGTCCAGGAGTCTGACCAGGTCTTCGAGTAAGCTTTGTAGGTGTCTTTGGGGCAGGAGTCTGCTTTCCAGCTGCCGGTGATGGTGCCATCTTGGGAGGTATAGTGTATGAAAGTGGAGTACTGTCTCGCGAGGCGACGCTTCGTGAAGCGGGTGATGTTCTTGTTGGGGTGGGAGGAAAGGAGTAGTATGCGTATCGATCAGTCATGCGACGAATGACAGGAGAAGATGGAGGGGAGCTTTGGATGGTCAATGGAAAGTGTGGCTGAGGGCAGGACCTAGTAGTGATATAGCATGCAGCTGTCGAGGCAATACATGGCAGGGGACGCTAACACAACAAGATCCAGCAATCGTTTGAACGCATGCATATGACGTACGAAGAGCACAAGAACATGGAGAGCTCGCGCCTCATGTGGCCGGTAGCCTATTGAGTGACACGAAGCAGGTTGTACCGGTTCGAATGGCCGCCACAGCACGCTCGATGGGGTGATTGCCAGGAGCCGCACACCCATGAGTGACCTCATCCTGCTGGCGTTTCCACTGCAACAGGCAAAACGAACGTCACCTGGAGCGCGTCTCCCAGCGCGAGAGTTCGTGGGGAACGCCGCAAGCGAGTCGTCGACATGTTTCAAGAATAGGCTGCTTCCAGGAATGCTGTAGATACGGCAGTGGCCGCGTGGGGCCGTCGCCGCGTGGTGTGGCAAGTCTCCGCTGAAAATCAAGGACACGTCCGATCCATCGCAAGCGATTAAAGTGGGTAGCACGGAGCAGGGATTATTGGACACTGCATTGTACAGACGCCCGGCGAGTGACGGCCGTCTGGCCAATTGATGATGCGCATGTTCAATTCGAGTGCCCTATGCGAGCTGCTGCACCACACACACATTGGGCGGCTGCGAGTCCAGTCGAGTCCAGATGAGTACCGCGAATCCTGAAGACGCGGCTTTTATTGAGACGTGAGGTCGCTTTCGTGGCATAGAGTTTTCCTAGCCGTTTTCCGCTCCTGGTACGCCACAAGTCTCAACTTTCCTGGAATCTCGACACGAAAGCCGAATTGAAACTTGGTTGGAACTTGTGTACTTGCGTTACACAAACTGGTTCAGCACATGTGACATCACTACTACCTAGATATGCAGCATCAGCACTTCCACTTCCAGCCGTGTCACCGCTGATGAGAATGACCTGTCACCTGGATCTCAAATGAGTGCTTCGGCGGACCTCACGCCTTGAGATGTCAAGGCCATCAGGGCTTCCCTGGCTTCGGCACTCTTCCGTGGACTTCACCTGTGGCTGAGCAAGCGTGGACATGTGCCATTGGTATCCCGACAGTTTTGAGGGCGTTTCGCAAGGCGCTCTGCAAGATCAGGTCACATCTCGATTTTCTGAAGCGTGCAGGCCGGCCGCGAATCGCAGTCGTGGCTTGTAATCTTAGCCACATCTAACCACATCCAATGGGTCAAGCCTAGGGGAAGGGGTGACTAGAGTACTAACTTACCATTGTTCGGGCTTGTTGCCGATAGTAGAGAGAGCTTGGTGTGTGGCGGCACTTCGTAGTATCCGTCTTCCATTCTTGTCGGTGTAGTATGTGGATAGGTGTCTGTTTAGGGTTAGGGTTGGGGTAGTGAGAACCACCCTCGATGGTCATATCCAGGCAGACTGGGATCGAAGTTGTTGATGATACATCGAGTCAAATCTTTCATGGGAGCGTACATTGATGTTCATAATGGCGATCATTTGAATACCTTATGTCTGCCTACCCACTGTTGTGACTTCAGATCTCAAGTTTGCGATTGAGATAAAGATTCACTTACGATAGCATTTCAACCTTGTTGGGATGTGAAGCTGTCAATAACTTTCCTCCATGACACGGACAAGGTCAGGATGCTTTGAAAGATCACGGACCGACAGCTCGCCGGAAAAAGACCCAAACAACAATGCTACAATTGGTATCATACGCTAAAACGCAGCACCGCCACTGTTTACCCACCTCACCTCACTCCGGTCTTTCGTCCACCGACGGCTTACCAGGCGGACCGATATCTGTTTCACCTTCACCTTTCCCGTGAATCCCCAGTTTCTTCTTGAACCTATAAGTTGCACTCCTTCTCCTCCGAGCAGAGGCCTCCTTTTCAAGAATCTCCCTCTCCCTCTGCGCACTCTGACTCTTGTCCTTGTTGGCCTCTTCCCTCTTCCTCGCCTCCTCCGGATTCAACACATCCTTCGTCTTCTGTCCCACATTCTGTGCCCTCTTCTTGACTCGAATATAACCTTCCAGTCCGAGGATCACCGCATATGAACGAGAGACATTCAAACGTGATAAATCGGCACCAGCGGCTTTGAGAGATTTTAAGAACTCCCGGAAGTTTCGAACTGGGGGTGCATAATGTCCACTAAGCGGTGATATCTTTCTGATCTGGCCTCTTTTGATCTTGATCAATCCTGCTGCGCTAACACGAGCGCCTTTCAGGAAGGAGGAATGTTGGAAGGCACCGGATTGTTTGATACCGATATAGAGGCGGAAAGATGTGTCCGCGACGAAGATCCAGGTATTCTTCTTCGTTGTCTTTCGCAGGAGGTGGTTCATCAGTGCATCCACGGATAGATGATTTATTTTCGCAAGGCCGTTGGCATCGTGAATCTCCTCGTTGACGTACTTGGAGCCGTCCTCCGCGCTGCCAGTGCTGATCCCGCTGGACAAGGAGGAAGAATCAGATGGCGGTTCCTGCTTTTCTCCAGTAGTGACTTCTCTCCACGTAGGAACGTTCTCATTCTCTGGCACGATTCCTCTGACGCTGTCTTTGAAAGATGGGGATGTTGTGATTGGCCTCCCGTCCTTAACCCAGCAGAAACGACCTTGAACGTCTATTCTGACCTGGTAGAGCGCTCTCTCCTCTCGTGAAAGATATCGAACTTGTTCCGTATCCAAGCGCTTCCTAGGGCGGTCTTCAAGATCCAAGTCTTTACCTTCTCCGTAGTCCAGCCAATAAAAGTAGTTTTCTGTCGTATCACTCTTCATCCACTCTTGATGATAGCGTCGAAGATTGCTACCATACCGGTGTTTGGAATCGACCATTTCGAGGAAGTATTGAAGTCCCTGCAGTGAAGTCAGCATGCTTATGCGGCCCTCTTCATGTCTGTGAGCAACATGCGAGCAATAACGCACCATCGTTTGGGCAAACTTCTCCCGCTGTAACTTCTGCTGTCGCTTGACTTCAATGTCCTCGCATTCTTCATCGTCGCTAGTGTCATCACTGCCAGCTCTAAGCGCGACTGCTTCAGCCTGAGCCCAACGCTTCCTCACCCTCTCCTTGGTACTTTGAGTCCTCGAAAACTTCTCAGATTTCGACTTCGGCCTGGTAGCATTTCCGTATTGCGCTGTTATCGAATCAGCATTCATTCTCTTATTTCGTCCCTAGAAGCTCACCATCCTTCAAAGCCTACCCAACCACATTAGCGATCCGCCCATATACTGGAAGAATAAACTTCATAATTACCTCCATCCACCTCGTCCCAGGATCCAGCCCAAACCCGTTCAGCGCTCTCCGTTCCCGATGCCCTCTATAATTTCGCTGGATAATCCCTGCAGCAGCACTCCTCTCATCATTGCCCTCTTCGGAGTCCTTCAAGCGCCTCTCGCGAATAGCTGCAGCTCTCTCATTTTGCTTTCTCTCAATTTCCTGCAAAACCTCTTTACTGGGCAGTCGGAAAGGATCTTTGGCACTTTCTTGGAAACAGTCGGCCATGATGCCGGTGAAACAGCGTTCTGGGAAGTGAGTTTGCTCGTACCTATCTCGCGTGATTCGAGCTGCCTTTTGCCCCGCAGTAGTGCAGTCCACAGGTTGTTCGAGGCCCTTTTCAGCTGCTGGGTTAAACTACGTCATTGGTTTGAAAGGCAAACAGGATTGCGTGGCTGGAGACACCTGGAGAAACACACGCGTTTGCGTGTGAGGAACGTGAGGAAAGTAACGCGACGATGTGAAATGCGGACCACTGGGCCAGAACTTCACTTCTGGGCCAGAAGTGAAGTGAGAGCGGCGCAAGTGACGAGAAAGATGGCATTTGCCGTCCAAGGGCTGGAATTAAATCACTCTCCTGTTCTGCTGCTAACGATGCTAGACGCAACTGTAGGTATCTCCGAAGGTGCAGGGCGTGGATCAAACTCACTCCAAACAGCCAGACCCTCAAACTCGGTGGCATCATGAACAAGCATCAACATCACAATCAATTCGTCTCTCGCAGGAGGTCTTCCTGATTTCCTTTCTACATCATCACCCCAGACTGACCATTCATACTGCCATACGGTAGCATGCCAGGATGATTGTGGTCAATCATGGGGTACGTGGGAGGTCCTTGATTGATGTCCTGATTGCCCATCATGGCATGAGCGTAGGGCATGGTAGAGGCCTGCATCTGTTGATAGTCGGGCATTTGCTTGTCGGCTCCCATTTGTTGGTGATCTCCCATTTGCTGATGGTCTCCCATCTGTTGATGATCTCCCATCTGCTGATGATCCGGGACAGGCTCGTAGTGGATATGTTCGTCCTGCATCTGAGATGCGCCGGGCTGTGATTGCATATCCGCGTGGGACTGCATCTCCTGGTGAGACTGCATATCCGCATGTGAGTGCATATCGGGCACCATTTCGTTTTCATCGCCAAGCGTCTGACCGGCCTGTTCTCCGGTGTAGTTCTCTGCCTTGGTAAAGCCGCTGTAGCCGTCTGTACGATTGATAATCTCACCCGACTTCTGCATCTTAGCGCGGAGCTGGCTCATCTTGCGCTTCATACGCTCGCGGAGCATCTCGTCGTGAACTGGTGGAATCCAGTCACCTTTGGCCAAGTCGACGAGCCTGTAAAGCTCGCGGTACATCTGCTCGAAAGTATCGGAGACCGGTTGGCTGTATGCATAGCAGGAATACTGGTGCATGAGATCTGCGAGAATTCCCTGAGCACGCAGCGGCCAAATGTCCTTGCTCTGTACCCATTCTGCCGTAAGGTGATCGCGACGCCGACTACGGCGCTCAAGATCGGCAAGCATTCGTTCCTGCCTTTCGGCCGTGCGCCGCTTAGACTCCTCAATCTTCTTCTTGCTTCGCGAATCTCTCTTGGGCGCGGTGGTCGGCGTAGCGGTGGGATTGTAGAGTGTTGATGTGCGGCCTGGAGTTTTACGGGCTGAGCCTGGCGTGCCCTTGCCGTTCTGAATCTGGCGCATTTTCAGCTTGAGTTCTACTTCGCGCTTCTGTAGTGCGATCTGTTGAAGCTGCAACTGGATTGTCTCCTCATCTTCGGGTAGCTCGTCCTGGATGTCCATGGAGGTCGGAAAAGATTGTTGCTGTTGCTGCTGCTGTTGAGGTGATAGTTGCGAGGTGGGCAGGTGTTGTGGCTGCTGAAGTGCATTTGCCAGCTGCTGCTCCGCGGCGTTGGCTTGTTGGACGACCATAGGCGCATACGGCGACTGATACTGGCCATCGGGCTGCATGGAAGAGTTCTCCTCTTCATCCTCGTCTTCGTCATCATCATCGTCGTCCTCGTCCTGAGCAGCACTCTTGCGTCGGGCGCCCTTGCCCTTCGGCTTTGCTTTCCCGCGGCCTCTGACATTGTCGCCTTTGCGCTCAAAGACGCGACGAATGGTTCGCGTACCCACAACGATCTTGTAAGTATCGTACAACCACCAAAGCATATCATCCACCGTCATCTCCGGTTTGTCTTTGGTATGCTCGAACAGCGCCTAGGTACACGTCAGTCATGTCACAATGCGCGCGCGCTGACACCACCATACCGCCTCAATATCCGCGCTCAGAACTCTGTGTCTCCCCGTACGAGCCTCTGGGGGCTTACCAATACGTCCGGTGCGTTCGAGTTCCATCTTCCAGCGGCGAATGGTCCTGTCTGACACGCCCGTCTCGCGTTCTATCGTCTCCTCATCCTTGCCCGCTTCCAAAGCTGACTTGACAGCCTGTCGCTGCTCTTCGTTGTAAGCCTGATTGAAGGAGTGTCATGGTCAGTACGTGTCGTCGAGGTCAAAATATTCGCGCCAGAAGAGGACGTGCCTTCCCCATGTTATTAACCCGAAAGACCCAGAGGCGTGGTCCGGCCAAAAGTGGTGGTGCAATAGAGGTGGTGGTGTTGTCAAAAGACAAGGTACCGTCAGACGTGTCACGTGTGCGGTACGAGATATCCTCAGTGCGCAGGATTACATCTGTACAACAGGACGTTGCACAAGGACGCAAACATACATTTAGGTGCTGCCAAAGATTCATGTGGATATTCTATCTTGATCTGAACGGATCTGAACTGATCTGAGCAATGGGGTATCGTACACTCAGCAACAATCATACTAATACAGTAAACCATGAGGTACGTCCTCAACAATCATTCCTTACACCATTTAGTGTATCAGATTCGCAAGATTTGGACTTGCGCTCGCCCCATTACCACCGGGAGGAGGTGGACCACCATTCACCTGACCACCCCTCGGAGTAGTAGGCTGTTGCTGCTGAGTATCGTGCGCCCAACCTGGACCTGGCGGCGGCGGACCTGCACCCATGAGCTGAGGATCAATATTCTGAGCCTGCGCTGGCTGCTCCGGCGGTGGAGGCGGTGGCTGCTGTTGCTGCGGAGGTGGCTGTTGTTGTTGCTGTCGAGGAGGCGGAATCCCGTCCTGCGCATTGTGCAGCGGCGCCGCATATTGGAACAATTGAGGGCCAGGTGGGAAAGGCCTATCACTACGCTGCATGTGCGGCGGTAAGTGATGTGGCGGCGGATGCTGGTACGGGCCAGGAGAATGCATGGGTGGACCTTGCGGGTTACGTGGAGATTGCATGCCGTTCGCCATGGGCGGGTTGGGCTGTGGGTATCCATTCATCTGTGGATGGCGTTGCGGTGGATAATTTGGGATGTGAGGAGAGCCTTGTTGTCCATATGCTGGCGGGGAACCCTGAGGGGGGTAGCCGTAGCTGTTGTGTCGCTCGTGCATGGGCGGGCCTGGAGGTGGGCCTGGCATGTATCCATTTGGTTGATGTCCATAGTGGGGTGCTGGTGGGCCCGCATGATACATGTGATCGTATGGGGTTTGCTGGTGCTGTCCATAGCTGAGAAGTGGACCTTGGCCGTTCATTGCCGGTGGTGGGATTGGAGGCGGAGTAGGCTCCCGTGGAGGAACGTCCCAGATCAAGAATTGCTCTTCAATAGATTTCGGCGCAGGCCGAGCAGGGAGGCTTCGTGGTGGTGATGCCTCTGTGCGCGAACCTTCCTCTGGCGGAGGCGTCGGCGCCTTTTGGAAACACCTATGGCAAATGTAGTCTGGAGGCAATTCTGGCTTGCGCTGCTCGGGCTCAGGCGACGGCGCAGCTGCAGGGTTCTGATATTGAGGAAGAGCATGTTTATGGTATCCGTCATCTACAGAGTGTCCGTTCCCGTCCGGCCCAGTAGGGTTTGTGACGGGCCAACCAGATGGCACAGCGGGACCGTCGATGTGCTGCTGTTCTCCATTCATTGGCGGTGGCGCTCCAAAGAGCTGCGGCTGCGGCTGCGGAATGGCCTCGGATGTAGGTCCCTGGGCAGCGAAAGGGGTTTCCTGCTTCTGAGGTTCGCTAGGAAGGCTTGCAACGTTCTCTGGAATACCTGTAGCTCCGACAGGGTGCGCAGAGTCGGTAGTACCGCCCATAGTAATCGAATTGCTACGCTGCGCAGGTCGGACAGGCTCAGCCGGCTGTACAACTTCTTCAGGCAGATGCTGCTTCGGGATGGCATGCCACTTGGGTGTGACATCGATATCGCACTTGATGCAACGGCGGGCCGCTGGAACATCCACCGAACTCGAAACATCAGTGGCTCCATCTTCGGCATCGGCCTTCATCTCGTTCACTGTCGAAGTCCTGCCACCACGCTTGACTGCCGCAGCAATGCTGTGAGCGCCAGACTCCCGCCGCGCGCCATTTTGAGCAGAGAACGCCGAAAGCTGGCTCTTGTCCCTTGTAAGTTGCGCCAAGTTTGCTTTTCGCACAGTTCCTGTGAGAGTGAGATCCGCCTGCTTGTAATTCTCAACGTAGACTTGTAGAGCAGTCGTGCCCGCCTCGTCTTCAACTTCAGCTATCGGGTGGACGATGTTCTTGACAACGTGTTCTTTGCACATGATGACAGCTGTCAACGCTCCAGTCTCTTGTCCGAGAGTTGCTGTCGTGACCTGATCTTTCCGCGAGCCCTTTACCGGCGTAACGTCAAAGCCGAAAGTGTAGCCAGCCTCGAAAGCGCAAGATGCGTGGAAGCTGGCGTTGCACTGGAAGCAATTGACGCAAGCTCCAGCATTCTCCCGAACGCGATTCTGATGGTCCTTGTTCTTACAAAGCTTGCACACAGCCTCGAACCGCTGCTGAGGAATGAGCTGGACGCCCTCGGCAACCTCCATTGTCTTCCAATTGCTGAAGCGGATCTCTGGTGCCCAAACGGCGCAGTAAACGTGCACCCAATTGTTGCCGTTAGTCCGCTTGAGCGGCTCGCGTGGGAGAGGAGCGCGATTCATGTTGAGCTGCTTGTTGCGATATTCGATCCGCATGTTGTCCGCGAGCTCCTTCTCCAGGCGCTCCTTCTCGCGCTCGCGGTCAGTCTTCTTCTTGTGAGAGATCTTCGGCGGCTCCACCAGATCGCACAAAGTCTCCTCGGTCAAGCACAAGCAGCACGAGTAGTCGGTCGAAACTGTAGGGTTACGATCGTTCTGGCATTGCTCGCACACCCACTTGACTCCGCCGTCAGCTCTGATACCCTCCGTCTCGCCAATTCCGAAGCATCGTCGATGCACTGTCAGCTTGCAGTGTGCGCAAGCGACGGTATCGTCGAAGCCCTTGCATATGGCGCACGGCAGCTTCTTCCAAGTAGGCTGAGCAGGAATAATCGGTGGAGGTGGAGGCGTTGGCTCCTTGGGTGGCGGCGGAGGCTTCTCCTTCTTCTTTTGCGCCTCCATTGCAGCCTGCTGATCTTGGAGTTTGGACTTCTTCTTAGGCGGCTCTCCATTCTCAATGGACTGCACGGCTGGTTCGTACACTGGCATTTTCGGCGCCTCATAATCGGCGATGATCTCGCGGAGAAGTTCCTCGTCAAACTTTCGCTTCAGACCACGACCACCAGCAGCTGCCAGCTTCTTCGATGCCTCGTCAAGCTCTTCCCATTGAATGGCGTACTTGCGCCACAGGCCACAGCACCTCAGGCAAAGAGCAAGAAGAGGTCTGTGCCCTCTCTGATCCTTGCTGCCGCCTTTGGGTGGATTGTCAGAGGAAGCCGTTTGCCCAGGCGAAACTCCGGGAGCTCGTCGCCACTGTCTCGAGTGGGTGGTGTGGCAGAACTTGCACTGAAAGCCACGGTTCTTCCTCATCGCCTTGTCTTTATCAAAAGCCGAGTCGTCCACATCGTGTGCAACCTCAGCTTGCAGTTTCGCACCAGCATCGTTTTCCACCTTGCGCTTCTTTCGACCACCGTAATTGCCCCAGATCTCGCGACCCTTGGGTGTCTTCTTCCACAGGTAGTAGAATCGCACAATATCCGAGTTCGGCAATTGAGTCTTCATATGCAGACGAACGAGTCGATGCTCCGAGCCATACTTGCCGACACCGTCCTCGAACTTGGCAAGATCGGCCTTGCTGAGAACTGGCTCGTGCAAGTCCTTGACTCTGTCGACCTTCTGCAGCTGCTTCAGCGCAGATTCCTGGTTGTACTTATTCGCCGTGAAGAGCTCAAACGCCTTGTCTAGGAAGTTTGTACCGAATGGAGGAACACCGATCCCACGCGCACAAGCTTTCGCTCTGTCAATGTAGGTGTCCACGGTCTCATTATTTTTAGCCACAGCCTGAGCCATCGCACTGCTCTCGGGTTGCTCATCAATCGGCGGCATCTTGAACATGAGCTTTGCTGTGCAGCGCGGATCCTTCGCGTCGTAGTCTTCACCACGAGCCACATAGCCAACCGGTTCATCTTGAACCCACCTGGGACGTTTGGCTTTCTCTTCCCGGTCTGCTTCCATTATCGCAAGGGTTTCTTTGGTCATTTTGCCCTCCTTCTTCTGAGCGTTGCCCTTGTTGTATCGCTTCTTGATCTCAGCAGGCTTGACCAATTCCACAGGCTGACCATGCCATATGTTGACATTAGCTTGGTGACGTGGCCCAAGACGCGAGCTGGCTCGAGGGTAGATGGCACGATCATCATACTGTAGGGCATCCTCAACCCGAGCATGAATACCAAGATATCTCATCGGCCACATCTTCGCCAGAGCAATTTCAGCCTGAGTTGCAGGATGATCATCAATAACCATGTCAGACCCACTCGGGCTGGGTGCTCGGGTTGTGTCGTTGGATCCCGCTGCCACTTCTTCTTCCTCAACAGGTTCGTCCTCATCAGCTTCAGTACCAGTAGGAGTGCTGTGATCTAATTTCTTCTCCGACGCTCGACTACACGGCCCACAAGCCCACGCGAACCCACGCGATGGCTTCTTCGGAAGCGGCGGCTGAACGCAATTCATGTGGTACGCGTTCTTGCAAATTGCACAGTCCACAGAATCGGTAGACGCACAATACCTCGCACAGCGTTTGCACGTTTTGGCAGCACTGGTTAGCTCTTTCACCCTGCCAATCTCAACAACGACAAACTTCCAACGCTCATCCAAGGCCTTCTTGACCTTTTCTGGGACATTAATAATCTGCTGCACGGGAATGCATTCGTATGATCGCCTGATAAATCGATCGAATACTTGCACAAAAAAGAACGAGTCGCGTTCTTTGCGGTAGGCTTCCAGATCGTCAATCTCGGACCGGTGCTTGATAGTACATTTGCCACGCAACGATGTGAGTGGACACATATCAGAGTGCATCGTACCAAACACCAGCCGTGTGTCGGTACTGAATCGTTGCACATCGCGAGGGCGATAATACCAATTAACGCGTATTGAATCCACAGGGGTGTTGTGATTTTCGCTGTCGACGTGCAGGAATTCCATGATTCGACAGAGATAATATGGCTCGCCAGGAGGCTCACACACAAGGTACACGTGATCTGTCGAGAGATGTTAGCCTTAGGTTGTTCGATCGTATTTGTGAAGTTCGAAGCGGGGTAGGCTTTGCAACCTGCAATCTGCAAGGCTGGCGACGCCAGGGGAAAAGACGAGCTTACCGTTGACATTCAGCTTCGTTCCATCATCGGCCACAAGCTCGCCTTTTTTGTTGAGACAGCTTCTGCTTTTGCCGAAACTCATAATGTTAGTCTCTCTCGCTGAAGCCGAAGCCGCCGCATTGGCCGACGTTGGCAACGGCACACCCTTCCGCAGCGCAGACGGTGGTGGCGTGGACGACACTGCAGGTGATTGCAATGTCGATGCAGGGACAACAGCAGCCTTGCGCTTTCTAGTCGGAGCTGAGGTCGCGCCCGTAGAGGCAGCGGGAGTTGCGTCCTTGGTGCCAGCAGCTGGAGCTTTGCTAGTAATCCCGTTGGTCGCGTGCGAGGAAGGTGTCGCATCAGAACCGCCGTGGGAAGACGATTCTGCTGTCGTCTTCTTCTTCGCAGTCGACGACATCTCAAAGTCCATTTCCTGGTCTTCCGCATAGTTTGGTCGGATGTTGGTCCGATTGCGTGAGCGCGTGCCGTAAGTCGCGTCCATGGCGGAGTCTAGATTTTCGACCTGGGTCGACATTTTGGGAGCAGGTTGGGAGGTCGATGCAGAAGCAGAAGTTTGTGCTGTTTGTGGAGCGTCCTGTGCAACCGCAGACTCGCGGGCCGGCGGTGTCAGGTCAGATGGGGCACCGCGTTGCTGGTTGGTCGCGGGACTGCCAACACGACCATTTTCAGGTAGAGGTCGATGGTTGATGGCTTGGAATCCTGTGGATGCCACCGCTGGTGACATTCGAGCAGCAGGCGTGGCAGCCCGTGACGCAGGTTTGGAGCCGCCATTTTTGGACCCCGGCGCCGCAGCCTGGGATGAGGGAACCTCATCTGAAGCAGGCTGTGCCATGACTATCTGACGCACCAGAGGCAGAGTCGCACATTAGTTGGTGGCCAACTCCCAATCCCGGCCGTGGGTATTGATGATGTGGCGGTGTTGTGTTGGCAGGAAGGGAAAGGAAGAAAGAAGTGGCGAGCGATAGAAGCCACACTCACAACTTCGCCCTCGCGATTCCGTAACGACAAAGTTTCCGGCGTTGAATGTCAACGGTCTGGGAAGGTCGAAGCCAGCACTTGCAAAAGCAGATCGCACAAGGGAGAGGCGCGTCCGGCGGCGCGGGAGTCGACAAAATAAGCACCAGAGGAGGAAAACAGGTGCAGGCGTGTAAAGATTGATGAGGGAAGAGTCGTGAGAGCGAGGATGTCGAAGAAAGCTAATCTAATTTGTAGGACTATTCCGTTCTAAGCGAAAGCTCTCTCAGCTTGGCGTCCAGAGCGATCATACCGTCCAGTTATACTTTTGAGAGACAGCAAACTAGCTGGCTACTGTGATACATGCGGGTAAGCTGTCTTGCTGCGTGGATTGCGGGAAAGGCGTTATTCATTATTCATATCAATGTTTGTGATGGTGGTGTTCAACGTGTGTCGGGGGTTTCATGGCTAAGAACATGTTGCCAGAACTGTTGCGAATCCCGCGAGCCAATCGCTCGGCACTGCCGGACCAGATCATGAGCTTGTGAGTTTGTCACTCGAGGAATGCAAGGAGGCTCGCAAGCTGACCATGTTTGCTCCTGCCATCAGCAAGCTCTCTTCTCACGGAGATAAATGCGTTGATGGTTGAATAAATTGCTATTGTGCGATGAGGTGTAGTTGATTGTTGCTGGTAAAGCTGAAAAAACTTCCCAGCGAGTGTTACGCATGTCGGTAAAGCCTCTCGGCTCTCTGAGACAGAGAGGCTTACCCAGTGAGTGGTTGCATCGCATTTTCGAGTGCTGAACATATGTTTTGATCCCTTTCTCGATGGAAGGGAGATTTTCTGATGGAGCAGACGTTCTCATGAAGTAGGCTACCTTACCCGGGTTGCCGGCACGTCGGTACGGCAGGCTCCGACGCCGACCTCGTTCGCGACTGCAGTTTGACTTTTGCAAAATATACACGGTGGTGATTCTCCATTATTTTGTCATCTCTCAAATCACAGCATCCTTTCAGTAACTCTGCCTGCACCTCGATTGACATACTCTCCGTAGCAGTTGGAAACCTACTTCAGTTCTGCCGCTCACAGACGACCATAGCGAGAAGGAAAAACCAACGGCGTCTTTAACTCCATGGGCACAATATCCTCGTTATAGCCATTCCAAGTCCAGTCCATGCTCCGCTCCCTCTCCAAAATGGCAACCTCATCAAAACGTGTCCCAATTCCCAAAAATGGAGTCGACTACCGCCAAAAGATCGTCCTTGCACCCATGGTCCGCAGCGGCGAACTCCCCTCGCGGCTTCTCGCTCTCAAATACGGTGCGGATCTAGTATGGGGTCCTGAAACCATCGACAAAGCTCTTATTGGCACTACAAGGCACATGAATCCAATCACCAACACAGTGGACTTTACCAGAATATCCTCAAATGGCGCCAAGAATCCTAGTTTGCATCCTGACCAGAGGGAAAGTGTCATCTACAGACTCCACCCCGAACGAGAAGGCAAGCAATTGATCTATCAAATGGGAACCGCGAATCCAGAGACTGCGGTGGAAGCAGCGAAGATTGTTGCAGCAGATGTTGCAGGGATTGATGTCAACGCAGGGTGTCCGAAACCTTTCAGTACGAGTGGTGGGATGGGTGCCGCTTTGCTGAAAACTCCCGAGAAGCTATGCTCGATTTTGGAAGCTCTGGTGAACCAAGTTGGCGAAGTTTTCGAAATCGGCATTAGTGTTAAGATCAGGATTCTCGACACGGCGGCTGAGACGGAGGAACTTGTCAGAAAGCTTTGCGCCACTGGAATCACTGGGTTGACGGTACATTGTCGGACGACACCGATGAGGCCAAGGGAGCGCGCTATCAGGGAGCAGTTGAAGATGGTGGTTGAGACTTGCCATGATGCTGGCGTGGCTTGCGTTATGAATGGAGACGTCTACAGCCGTGATGAAGCCTTGGAACTCATGAAGGAATTCGGCGCGGATGGAGCTATGATTGCTACTGCTGCTGAGACAAACCCTTCAGTCTTTCGGCCAAAATCAGAAGGTGGAAAGGCAGAGTGGGAGGAAGTAGTAAAGGAGTACGTGAAGACTGCGATGGAGGTTGAGAATCGATGGGGCAACACCAAATTTCTCCTTGGACAGATGATTCCAGGAAAACAGCAGGTTTACAAAACTATGATGGCATCGAAGAGCTACGGCGGAATGTGTGAGGCTCTTGGTTATAAAGAGTTTGCCGATGCAGCGAGCGACGTGGACAAGAGGCTAGAAATCGGTGCTTTTGAGAAACCCAAGATGACGAAGGCGGAGAGGAAGGCTGCTAGCAAAGCTGCTGCCAAAGCGAAAGATTCAGAAGAGAAAGTTGAGATTAAGAAACCACTTTCTGCGACTGCGGCTGGCATCAAAAGGACAGCAGATCAGGCCGAGTTGGACATGCCCCCTGATATTGCGATGCAGAGGGCACCAGGGAGTGTGTCTGAAAATGTTTCCGGATTGGCTGTGTAGAAAACGTCCTCCGAGCGGTGGTGGATCGACGAAGCTCATGTGTGGGACTTCCAAGTGCTGGAACCCGAGCATGAGGCTTGAAGGACTTCAGCTTATGCAGATTGATATGTATATATGTAGTATATGAGAGGCTGTCAGTCTCTGCTCATGAAGCGTTGCAATATCATGAATATCCCGATCGAATGCTTGCAATCTTCTCGCGCGATGGTATGGCTCGGTCTCTTACTGAAAATCTGCAGCCAAAGGCAACAGCTCGACTGTCGTATAAATCAAACACCATCTCCTCATCGAAGTATGCCAAAACAGCAGTCTGTCGTCGCCGCGTGATCCAAATCATGGATACACATACCTGCATCTTTCCCCCTGCCAGAACTCCACTAATCCATGATTCGTAACAACATCAGCCTTCACCTCAAGCATAATTAAGCACTCCTTTCAGCGTCCAGACCTCACCATTCCCACACGCTTTACCCGCATTCTCAACCTCGACCTCACCAGGCATCACTACTCTCTTTCCCTCTGCCCTACTCTCCCACCAGACTTTCCCGCCCGCAAGACTTTCTACTTTCTCGCCTTCCTTCCAGGGAGAAGTCGGCACGACATGCGCTTCCACAAACCTTCTTAGATTCTTATGCGCACGATCTTCCCCGTCTTTGCCATCGTATGCTTGTGTTCCTAGGGAGACATAGTCTCGTGGGTCTTCCCATGGTTTTCGAGGGAGTGATTGGATTGCGGAGTTTACAGGAGCGAGAAGGGTTGTGTTTTGGGATGATGTTTCGAGACGGGTAGATACTGCATCTATGTCTCGCGTGAACGAGGCGAAGATCGAGGTCTGCTTCTGAGTGGGGAGAACGTCGGAGAGGACTACCGATGAGGTGGGAGCGGCCATGGGTTGTTGGAGTTGGGAGACCGCGCTGCTTGCGAGGAGTAGGACTGAGAGGATTGTAGTGGGTAGTCTCAGGATCGGCTGCATGTTTTGCGGTTTGAAAGTGTTGTCAGGTTGCTGGGATGAGAGATGGCGGAGGTGGAATGGAAGAGAGGGGCGACGTCATCGGGAGGTGGAGGAGTTGTTCACGAGACCTGCATATGAACATGGGTGTGGATGTGGATAGGATATCGTCAGGAGCTAGAGGATTTTGACACTGCCTACCTACATGTAGGTAAGGTAGCTATGGAAAGAAGTCGTTTCCCTTTACACATTGATTCATACCAGTCGACCTTACTGTCCCGCAGCTGGGCGTCCGTCCCCATGGCGATGACTCGGATGATGGCGCACCTGTTTCGCGAGTTCCCCACGTCTGCCAGACGCGACCTGAAGTGCTCTGACCTCCCAGGGAGCATCAACATGATTCAGATGACATGACCATGCTACAGGACAGCAAATCGTCGCCATCCAAGCACAATGCGATGCTCGGAAAGAAGATCTCTCACCCCAAATCCACCAACTTCGATGGAGACGATGCCGACGAATTTGCCTCGCCACCCGCCAAACGAGTAAAGGCGGACATATCCAATTTTGTTCGAAAAAGTCCCAAGAAAGCAGTCCGCAGAGATGTGATTCCAGACTCGGAAGAGGACAGCGAGAACGAGAATCTTGAAGTGGAATCGCGAAGCCATCAAACCGATCTCGAGACAGCTCTGCCTCCCATTCAGACGGACAAGGAAGCCATCGAAGCATATGAGGCTTCGCGTGCGGCTGAACAGGCTGAGTCTGGCCTGAATGAACGACTGGGAGAGCGGAAGTGGGTCAAAGGGAAGAGCTCGATATACGTGGATGCCTTCAATCTGGCGCTGGAAACGGTGCTGGAGGATGAAAGTCATCTGTTCGACGACGCTGAACATGTTCTCTTTCAGACATGGCGAGATCTCAGCTACGAGGCCCAGTACTTGTATGTGAGACTGTTCTTGAGGAAGACGTCGAGCTGGCATCGCATCAACCGGCTGGGCTATCACAGCGACATTGCAGATTTGCAGCATGCGGTAGATGAGTTGCAGGTGGTGAAAGATTTGCCTGCACCTTCTTCACAACCTCAAGATAATCCTGGTGAACTATCGCCTCCAGAGGGAACGACGCTTGGTGAGAGCTTTTCTTTCGCAGATCGCTCGCAGGACTGTATCAAAGATTTGGAAGAAGCATCTTCACTCCTTCTCCTCGATGAGCTGAAAGCGCTCGCAAAAGATGCCAAAGTGCAGGGAAAGAACAAGAAGGATTTGCTCCGCGCTTTCAGGAAGTCCAGTGGCCAACAGACTGCACTCTCAGGCTTTGTAGGGTTGAAACGCTCCGATACAGAAGAGACGACAGCATCTTATGACTCAGCTCAAGCAGAGGACTCCAGCCGTGACGCTACTCCTGTCAGACGCGAGAACCGCGATGCTCATTTTGTAGAGAAGATTATGGCAGAGACCGGCCCTTGCATTCGCCTCTCTTTGCCCACCCTCAAACTCTTTGAGAGAGTCCACCTAGTCTTCTACCGCTCTACAGAATGGACCGAGAAGTCGTTGACAACAATCATCCTCGCCCGTATTGCCCGCCGGAACTTCCCCGAGTACATTGTCTCTCGCTCCGCAAACATCTTCCCTTCTCGGGCTCTGCTTCTAGAATTCGAAGCTGCTGTGAGAACACAGTTCAAAGTCGACAGTATTCTCGAGTTCAACGGTCCGGTAACGAAAGACAGCTTCCAGAAAATCCTGGACATCTTCGAGGAAGTCCACCCAAGATGGTTGGCGCTGCTTGCAGAGGAACAGAAGAAGGAAGACAGTATCTACAGTACAGGCGAAGGCGCTTACCTTCGTCGACTCTCTCCTGCGTGGGTGTATACGAGGATTGTACACAAGGCCGCCTATGTTCTGGGAAAGCTCAAAGATCATGCTCGCGAACACGCTGTACTTCGCGAACTTCTCGCTCAACGGCTCTTCCATACCTCCCGAAGAGGAGACTGGTATCAGCGGAAAGCTCTGCTTGAAGAACATTACATGCACTTGTATCTTCCTGCTCCGGCTTCCTGTAAAGATACTGAAGCGAAGAAGAAACACTTCAAGCGCGTGGCGCTGGAGACTTGTGAGCAAGGCTTACAGGATCAACTCACGCATCTCATCTTTCACCGTGACTTGCAGAAACGAACTACGAAGATTGAAAAGGCGTTGAAGATTCCGAAGAGATTACAGCATGATTTCGAACATGTGCGTCTGACAAAAGCCGTGGAGCGGACGTTCACGGGCATTCAGGTTGTGCGGTCCGCTTCCAATAGCACCAGTCGAAGGAATAGTGAACAGGAAAAGCCAAGAAGAAGCACGAAGACTATCTGGTTGGATCCTGCGCCCATTGTCACCCAGAAAGATGAACACCAGGGAAGCGACGCTGAGGTAAAGCTGGAGACGTCGCCAGCCCCGCCTGAGAAGGTCGAACAACCAGAGTGCTCCGTGGAGGAGATGTGTCTGTCTTCCTATCGCGCTCTCGGCTGGAAAGGCTACCATTGCGAATCAGGCGTCTTGCGGACGCTGTTCGCATACCTCTTCTATGATGTTCTCTTCCTCTATATCCCGAATGTGTTCCAAACGGCTTACCAAACTTGCCCGCTCGACTTGCACACCGACGCCTTCTACCCGTCCCGCATTAGCGAGGTGAATGGAAGATTGAACGAGATCGCAAATGGCCAGGCAGGAGCTATTGTAAAGCGGGTATGGGATGAGCATAACGAGAGAAAGACCTGCGTGGTAGGTCTGGACTGGGCTTTTGAAATCGATGATCTGCTGGAGATTACGGAGTGTTTTGAGGGACAGGCACTTGGGACTGTGATGAAAACACTGGTGCAGGAATATGCGGCGAGGGGAGGCGGGGTGCCTGATCTCTTTCTGTGGAAGAAGAACGGTGAGAAAGGCAGGGGACAAGTCATGTTCAGTGAAGTCAAGAGCGAGAATGATCGGTTGAGTGATACGCAGAGGATGTGGATAGATGTGCTTAGTGGAGCTGGGGTTAGGGTTGAGCTGTGTCATGCACTGGCGGAGGAGATTAGGGAGAGTGTGTGAGGTTTTGTGGGTGAATGAAATGTAAGTCACTCGACTGCCTTGGCACCCCCCAGAGTGAAGTTGCTAACGGTGTTCGCCTTCAAAGATTGCTGTGACCGTACATTCACATGCCAACCACTGCGCTTGACAACAATTCCCAACCAAGCCAAATTGTCACAGTCTTTTGCATGCCAGCTGCAATTGGCTACCCCGAAAGGTGCCCGCCGTCCGTTCTGATTGACCTCAAGGGACTGTGAAGTCACTCGTGGTCAGTGGCACTTGAAGTATCACCATACCTTAATTCACTTACTGGCGCACAGCTTGATCCACATCACTTTGTCTCTACCTCTCCACTTCTTAATTCTTCCAACACCACCACCTCCACCAACAACATCACCAATCTCAATCACCCTCACCGGCAATCATCCGCTCGTCACTCTTAACCTTCCAACAACATCGCCAACGGCCACCATGGCTACGAACAACGCCAACCACAAGCGCCCTGCAAGTGACACGTCGGATCTTCCAGTAGCGAAGCGGACGGACATGAAGAAGGCTCCACTTCCATCGACACCAGACAAGCTGCCGAGCGGGTTCGTTACACTACATGATGAGGATGATATCGAGATTTCAGCTGACAAGCTCTAGTGACGCATTTGATAGCATGATCCGCATCAAAGTCGGCAAAGCTGGTGCCACCGAGATTTTTGAGGTGCACAAAGGCCTGCTGAAGTTCTACTCCGGATATTTCCAAGTCGCGATCAGCAACATCGAAGAAGGACGCTTTGCGGAGAGCAAAGAGAACATGATTACTCTCGACGAGGAAGTGGACGTCTTCAGGGTCTTCAAGAACTGGATCTACACTCGGAGTCTGCCGAAGCATGCTATAGGGGAAGATCCGGATGGAATCACTTGGGACCGGATCCTGGTCAAGCTTTGGTGCTTTGGAGACCGCCGCCATATCCCTTTGCTACAGAACGAGTGCATCGATGGCCTTCTGTCTAGCCAGATGTCTTCAAAGACATTCCACTATGACCTAATTCCCGACATCTACGCCAACACTATCGCGGGCTCGTCTCTACGAAAGTTCATCATTGGCGAAGTTGCTTTGAGCTCCAGCATCAAGTTGTTCGAAGAGGGCCTGGCTCATTACTTGTGCAAAGACAGTCTTCTTGATCTCTCCAAGCTGCTCATGCTGCGACTTGAGAAGGTGTCGTGGAAAGACGTGGTCCCCGGGGGCTGCGATTGGCATGTTCACGAAGAAGGCGTGAAGTGCAAGAAAGTGAAGTACGACGTTAATCATTGCAGAAGCTCTCGAACACCCACTGACTGCTTCACAGATGTTCTTGCAAGAAACTCGATACTTGCTTTTACTGCTTTACGGCCGATGTTGACGCCTGATCGTTGTCTCACATGTGCCTCTCGAAGTTGGAGCCCCTCGAAAAATTGCTCGACGTGAGGGAAGGCTCTCTGCTACAGAAGCAAGGGGGCGATTTGGAGGCGAGACCATAAGAAGTGGTCAGTTTAGCGAAGGCATACCTTACGATCATGAAATCGAACATACCATATTTACCTGGTCATCTTGATTGACATGTAGATCTCAGGATACCAATTCGTGTGGTAAATCCATGTTTCGGTAACTGAACATTATTCGATCGCGTACCTCTCCCGACAGTCACAACCTACCTGCATTGAACGAGATGTCCGGATGTACGACCAAGTAAAGCACAGGCGAAAGTCGGTCGGAGCTACTCGAGCACAGGAGGGAAGGGATACATTGACAAGACCAGAATCAACCAAGTCAAAAGGCGCGGACTGAGATCATTACCGAGGATCTTTACAGGTCAATGAGATGATCTCGAGCCGGCAACGAACAAACACTATTATCCTTTCCAATGGGGGCTGCAGTGGCCGCCACTTTGCCAAAGCACGCCACTCGGGATCACGAGAAGAACGACCCGGACTCGTTGGAAATTGGTAAAGTTGGTGATTCTCCCTTCCTGCTCGAAAGCTGTCGATATGAACATCTTGCGATCGGCAAAAAGACTTACTGGAGTCCCAAAAGAGAAGCCTCGCTGAACGAGCTAGCCGCATCAGAGCTGTCGATAGGAGGATTTTACAATTCCAGCACTTTGTTGTCTGGGCATCTCTACCATTTAGCTGGCGACCTTGCTAGTCCAAAGGCTTCTAGTGCCTCGAAAGACATCGCCTCCATCAAGAGAGCGTACTCAAGACGATCGACTTGACGGTGGAAAAGAAAGTTCTCATTCGAAAATCCTCATATCGATAGCCCTGAGCCGCAGGCTTCCTTCCTCCGTACAAACGAGAAGGAAGTCTCGAAGGATGAAATAGGAAGGTCTTCTTACATACACACACACTCTCTCGGAACTCCACCACCAACATCAACATTAACATTAACATTAACATCAACATCAACATCCCAAGCATCGTTACCACCAAACATGCCCAACGCCCCAAAAGACGCACATGAAGGGCAACAGGACCATCTGAAGGAAGCAATCACCCCAAACACATCCAATGCACCAATCGTGTCGAATCCATATGAAATGCAGCGCCGTGAGCTCAAGGAAACAATCCTCAAAAGAATCGACACTCATACCACCAGCCGCGACGAACTGGACAGACAGATTGCAGAGCTGCAGAAAATGAACCAGGACACCGACACTGTGGCTGTGGGAAATGGCAAGACTGTGTATCATCATTGGGAGGCGGAGGGTGACGAGGATGGATTGCTAGACAAGTATGATCTGTGGCCTGAAAGTGAAAAAGAATGGAGGGAAGAGGCAAAGAGGGAGAAGCAGAACAGGAAATTCCTCTCAAGATTACGTACGGTGTGGGAGCGGTTACGAGAGGAGAGAAGAAGGATTTGATCGTTTGGGAAGTTTGAGCTGAGATGTGGAGATGGAGGGGAAAGAGGATTGAAAGTCGTCGTCGTGGCTTCTTGAGGATCGATCACTTGTATTGTTGTCATGGTATGACACTCATTCACAGTTGTCAGATAAGAATCATTCAACGAGTAATCTGATCATTGGACTTTACTGAATCAACCCAAGACACTCTCTCGGGACGGCCGCTTTCTCTAAAGCTGTCAAGAGCCTTTAGACTAGCACAGCTGCTCTTGACATGGCGGAGAGACCTAATCGATCGAGAAATATTCTTGCATTATCCTCATTTGGACAGCTCTGCGTAACTCAATCCTTCTGTCGAGCAATGAGGAATACTGTAATGTTTGAGGAAGCGATACAAAGCCTCACATCACATCTTCCATGTCCTCATCATCTGCGCCTTGTCCATGCTCTACCGATTCAACCACTTCTTCTTCGTCTTCTTCCTCTTCCTCTTCTTCCTCTTCCTCCTCTGATGACACGTACGCACTCACAAACCTGCCATGCCTGTTCCTCCGCATCAAATACTTCTCAACAGGCTTATGGACCAACCTGGGTACCACTTCACCCGAAATCAACTCCTCCATATCCTCCTTGAACATCTTCTCTTTCCCAGCAAGCATTAGCGTATCCTCATCACTCCACTTCCCATTCGCAGGCGGAGGGAGTTCTTCCCCATGCTTTGCTTTCATATGGACTCCCAACCCGGCAGCTGCTCTCAAGTGATGAATCCTGTAGCCTTTGGTGGCGTTGATACCACAAAACGGACACCAGATCTCCCACCACACCCCGGCAATTTTAATGATCATGCTGTAATGTGCTGTAATACCAAGTTTGCCTTCTTGCGTGCGCATTTGTTCACTCTCGACAGGAAGTCGCCGCGGCTTTCGCTCAATGTGAGGTTGGAGACCAGGCCGCAAAGGGTCCACTGCGTCGGGAGGAGCAGCCTCGCGTCTGTTGCCGAGAGTGATATTTGGTGGTGATTTGGGATGCTCTCTCAAGTACTGGACGGATCAGTAAAGAGAATTTGATGCAGGGGATTGGCAACTTACATGGCTCAAGATCTCGATTTCGACGTCTAACTTCTCAATCTCCTGGCCCGTCCGTTCCCATTGAATTGCCAATTCGCTTCTGTCCTTAGTGAGTCTCTTGAGTTTTTCCTTGCGCCAAGTCGAAGAGCCTGGCCGAGGCCGAAAGGCCATTGTAGTGATGTTGATGATGATGATGTTGTAGATGAAAAAGAAGATAAGAGTTTTTGACCCTGAGGTAGTTGCAGTTGCAACAGGAAACCGCAGTAACCGGTCTCAACATCAATACTGCCAGGAACGATTGAAATGTCCTTACAATAAGGTAGTCGCTTCAGAGGCGGCGAGCGGTCAATCAGACTCTGGATTCCGGCAATTGTACTGCTGCGATATGGTAGCCAAGAGACATTTTACTTCCTTCTGGGCAGAAATGAATCAAGATCATTGAAATAAGAGTAAAGCGAGTGGATGAGTCGAGAGAAAAGCCACGAAAGACAGCGAGATGCCACCCAGGCCTCTACAACTGTGTAACTTTGGACGAGGGCCAACCACGCACATGACAATCACTCTCGGTCAGCGTAGGGGTGGGGCGCAGACGGTCCGTTGTGAACAGGAACTCTCGGGAAAGGGTGACCATGGAAGACAGATGGATGCCGCGCAGAGGTTTGCTGTCATGGAATCTGGGGGAGAACCGCGTAGAATGCGAGATCCACTGGAATACGTCCGTCAGCATCTTTATGCGGTTCAGAACATGCCGCGAACACGCATTGAGTGATGTGCTGACCATCACGTGGTGATAAGTTCATTTCTTCAAGTGTCATATCTATGAGTGATGTCCAGATGTAGAATGGTGAGGAAATGAAGCGGAGGGGAAAGAGAAGGAGAACCTGAAGTCGAGCACCGGATGTGGAAGATATCCGAATGGCCAATCACAAAGACGAGGACCGGTTAAAGCAATAGCGATATCCGAGTACGCGTTCCCTGGCTTCAAACGTGCCAGCTTGCGAATGGACGTCACACGCATCCACCGACAAGAGCCATCTCACTGTCCAACAGACCACGGATTGAACAAAAATCTCCGAAACAGAACAATTCTCCTTCAATATGGCCGCCATGCTACCAACAGGCGGTGGCAGCGCAAGGACCGCCAATCCCTATGAAGCCTACGACAACCCCGTGGATGAGGACGATCTGATTGATCCCGATGATGGTGAGGAATGCCTTGAAATGGATGTTTATAGACGGACATCTGACAATATGTCCCAGCAACTCTGGATGACATGGACGATCCAATCAACCAATCCGACAGAGCTCCTTTAACAGGCAACATCACCTCAACGCAAGCCAACCAAAACACAAGAGCAGCCAACAATGCGCAAGGATACCTCAATTCCGCAGTTCCGGGTGAAGACAGGCGGGCGCCGCTAGATACAATCGATGAGTCTGTATGGGACACTCTCAGACGAGATCTGCTGGCAGTCTGGGAGAAGATGAGACAGGTTCTCTATCCGAAGTACCTTTTAGGAGGAATGATGTCGCGTGCGGAAGGCGCGGAGGAGCAAGGAATGGTGGGACAAGTCAGAGGGCTGGTAGGAAGGTGGCCGGATGCAGATACTGTTCTCCAGGGCGGCATGAGCGAGGGTTTGAAGGATTGGGATCTCTGGTTCGTTGCCTTGGCCGCTTTTGTGGTTGTTGCAAGACTGACATGTGTCGCAGGGGACCTCTGCTGTTCTGCTTACTTCTCTCTTTCCTGCTGAGTATCAACGCAAGAGCAGAACAGCGCTCGCTTGTCTTCAGCGGTGTTTTTGCCATGATCTGGATTGGCGAGGCGGTTGTTACGCTGCAGATCAAGCTATTAGGAGGCAACATGTGAGTGCAGTTTCGACCGTGGTCAAGCGCAATACTAACATCCTGTCCAGCTCCTTCTTCCAGTCAGTATGCATCATCGGCTACACTTTGTTCCCAATGGTCATTGCTTCGCTACTCAGCGCACTCGGGATTCCTACCATTGTCCGGATACCGGTCTACATCGTGCTCGGTCTCTGGTCACTGGCTGCTGGAGTCAGTATTCTGGGTGGAAGCGGCGTTGTCAAGAATCGGGTAGCACTGGCTGTTTACCCGCTGTTCGTCTTTTACATCGGTGTGGACTGCTTATGCTTCATTTCCTGAGTCTACATTGTAGCATTAGTACTCCTATGAAGCTATCAACAGAGTCCCAGCGGAAACTTACCACTCTTCAGTCCATCCGAGAGTCCATGTGCTGACAAGTATCAGAAATCCAGAAGCTGACGATTGTCTTACAGTATCCCGATCAAGCCTCTAATACATCCTTGCGATCCACAACCGTCTCACCCCACGCTCACAGCTACTGGACGGATGTCACGAGCTCAACCGCCGCCATGCTCACCATTCCAGTATGCGAAGTCAGACCACTCGGCTGGCATATCAGTCGCGCTCAAACTAAGCTCCGCGCGCTCAAAGTCCACGATGAAGCATTTCTCATCGGCAGCGCTCCAGAGGACGTTTCGAAGGAACCAGGAGTTGTTGTCGACACCACAGTCGTGTACGGCCCTGGGACGGTACACGTTAGTCCTGAGAGCCTGCGCTCAGCATTGGAGCAGTATGACTGACCTGATCGCAACCTTGAATGCCTGCGTGACGCTAGCGTCATCCGCAGCGTGCCGCCACTCGTTCTTGCGAGAGAGAGTGTGTCCTGGTAGTTTGGTCATGAGGACGTACCGAACTACTCCGCCCGAAACGCCTTCCAGGTCGTTCTCGAAATCTCCCAGGTAGGTGGGTGCGTGCTGGCAACCGGCTGCTGTCAGGCGTTTGAGTGCGGCGATCTCTAGTCCTGCTCGAAGTTTGCTGTTGGTTCCGTACCGGCTGTGGAAAGAAGTCAGTATACGCCTGCGGTGTGGTGGAGAAGCTTGATATACGTTGTGAAGACCTTGACGATGATGTCTTGCTTCTTCGTTGACTCGGGTAGCTCGCTCTTGGGAAGTGTGGGTTGCTTTGCGCGCGTCAGATGAGTCTCCTTGTATCCTTGTCTTTATACTGACTGGCGGTGCTCCAGGAAGAAATTCCATGGACTTTGCTAACCGCTGCAGAGCTGAGGGCGGCTCGTTCGCCGTCACAGGCATAGATACGGTTGACAGATCTTTGCCAGCATTCTTCCGGATCAGAATGCCTTCGTGGACGGCCACCGAAGATCCCACGACCTTCTCTTTCGGCCCCGTGATAGCCGTCCCGAGATTGATGGTCCAGAGCCCGTCGTCGCTGCAGACCACAGTCTCCTTGCCTGCGGCCGCCATGAGGATGTTGTGATTGAATCTCGTTCTCAGCTTGCGGATCCAGCTTCGTTCGAGGTTCATTCTGTTGCCAGGACAGCGACCGTGTGCTTGCTGGAAGCTCCCGCTTGGGCTAGCTAAGCGAATAATACGGATTCAGCTGGAAGAGAGCTAAGACATATGTGCGGAAGATTGTTTGTCCGATCCGGCTGCCTCCAAACTTGCAGGTTCACAGGCAATCTATGCCTACTAAAATCAGAGCCTTAAATGCTGACAGATACTGAGGCGAACGTTCGGAATATCTCTCTGTGCATGGTACATGGCTGCCCCTGACGCACTTCGACGAGGAGAGATTGAGCGAAGTACAAAAGACCAAAGCAAGAAGGTTCTTGAAGCGACGCAAAGCACATCGACTATCTGGCTCCCTGGAAGACATCGTTGCAGCTGCAATCGTCTCGAGATATTGTACCAATACCAGAATCGGAGCCTCAGATGCAGCTACCCCATAGTATATGACCTGGTCTCAACACCGAACGCCGCCGTGACCTTCGCCGTCCGGTTTGCAGACATCGGCACGACCCCTTTGGTGCCACAACCGCTCAATATACCCAAGTCAATCTGACGTGCTCCAACTGTCGAAGTTTGACCAGCTATATGGCATCTCGCCCCACGGGTATGCGAGAACAGCACGCTCGAAGTCTACAATGTAGCACTTGAACTCTTTCTTGCTCCACAATATGTTGCGGCCCATGTGTGAGTTATTATCTGCCCCACAGGCATGCACGGCACTATTGACTCACGGTCAGCATCCATCGACCGAAAAGCTGGGATATTACGCACTTTATTGCGACTTCAAAAGCTCTCCTGACGCAAGTAAATTAGCCAGGAGACGTGAGCGGAAGATAGTTTGTCCGATCCTGCAATGTCATACTGCTTGCCGAAAACATGGTATACCGATCTGGAAAGGGGTAGAAGAGCTATAAAATGTCATATCAAGTTACAGGAAGACCATATAACTTGCTTTGGTCTGTCATACGTATCTGCAGTCCATTTAGGTCTGCAGAGAGGTTTGCTACGTTCAGCAACCGCGACAGAGAAGATATGAGAAGAGTCTATGAGTAGCAGGAAACGCACCTCGAATCTCCTGCACATGAGTCAACGACACTGAAAAGAGGTGCTAACACTTCTTCTAGAGTTTGGTATGCTCGGGAATCCACCACTTGAAGCTGGACCACTTCTTTGGCATTTCGGCTCGCGATTTCGTCATGTCCGCATGCTCAAAATCAATGATATAACACATGTCCTCCGCTGGTATCCTACCTGGGCTCCATATGACATTTCGAAGATATGGCGAGTTGTTGAAGATGCCGCAGTTATGCACATGCCTTGTGGGTTAGTCAGAAGCAAACATCGATTCGGACCAATGCAACACCGACCTTATTGCGACGTTGAATGCGCTCTCGACTCTAGCTGAGCTCTGCCTCCACAAGTCACTTTCGGAGAGCGCATACCCAGGAACTTTGGTCATGAGCACGTAACGAGTCACTACGCCTGGTCCTTCTCGTCGCTTGAAATCTCCCAGGTATGTGGGGGCATAGACGCAGGATATCAGTCTCTTCAGCGCTTTAACTTCCGTGGATGCTCGACGCTGACCATAGCTTCCATTCCAGCTGCGGGAAGTCAGCATGCAATCCTCACTCGTGGTGTAGCAGCATGGCTCTACTTACGTTTTGAAGACCTTGACGATGATGTTCCGAGTGACGACTCTGGACAAGGATTCATGGCAAACCTTTGTAAAGTCAGCCTTCCAGACTGCCACAGATGATCCCTCCACCTTCTGTACGGCCTCCTTGACGACGGCCAGAAGACGAATGGAATACACGCCGTCGTCACTGTGGATGATATCGCCAGCTTTGACTGCCGTCTCCCCTCCCACGTCACGGTGAGTCTCGACTGTCGTGGTCCTGAAGTCTTCGAGACCCATGCCAATATGGATACTGTGGCTCTCTTCTACTGTCATGCCGATCTGGACTCTTTGGCTCTCCTCGACTGCGGGCGCCATGTGAATGTCGCAGCTTGCTTCCTGCGGTTTCCTCTTCTTGGATCGATTTCGTTTGGAGGCTGCTTTCTGTGCTCTTCTCATTTTGCATCGGGATCGTAGCTTCAAACATATTTCGAACAGGACATGTCTACTGTGTCATTTTAGCATTCTCCGGTCTAACGAGGCGAAGCGAACATTAATGGATGATGGAGCAGCGAGTAGCTTTCGCCATCTTTACTCAAGTGCTGGCCAACGGACGTAAAGGACAAGAAGAGTGCTGAAGCTCTGGGAAGTACTTGCATCATCCTTGTGTCCTTGACTCTCTGGCAGGCTTGCAGGTAGATCAGCACTTCTTGAGGTTTTTGGGAAGATGGGGACTGACAGAAGATGAAGACGATAGGTTATTCATCCTGACTGACAGCTGCAATAGCCAATCGAGATAAGACATCTTCGATGATCGTAGACGTGACTGTCTTGATGTACACCTCAGCAGATGATCTTCTGCTTTGCTTGATCGGACTCAGATTTTGTTTGCTCGTAAGGATCCAGCGCGGACACCCAAACTAGGCCCTGGACTCCTCTATGAGGCAGCGTCATGTGCTTTCGCTGTCTCTGTAGGATGCCAATCGCATCAGCACAGTATCTACAAGCCAGTCAGTAATACTGTGAAGAATACGAACAGACATATGATACGTGAAGAAAGACAGGGTTTGCATCGCAAGCTAATCATCGCATTCTGAAGGTGCTATCTCAATCCGTGACTCTCATCTCTCTGCCTGCCGTTGAGGAGTGCTCATCTTGCTGCTGAGATGTACGTCTGAGAAGCATCCGTTCCTGTCGTAATCGCAAGTGACGCTATTCAAGCATCCTTTCCTGTCGTGTTGTGAAGTGACGCCGTTGAAGCATCCTTTTCTGTCGTGGCATGAAGCGACGCCGCTGAAGCATCCTTTCACGCTGTAATGTGAAGTGACGCCGCTGAAGCATCCTTTCCTGTCGTGGTACCATGTGACGCCGTTCAGGCATCGTCCTCGGCCTCAGCCTCGGCCTTGATAGCCTCCCCATCGTCAGCCTCCTCTGTCTTGTGTCAGCGTGCTCTCTCTGTGTTCTCAAGCAGCTTCCGAGTCTGCCGGAGTGAGCTGCAGCAGCGGTCTTGCCGTACTGCTGCTGGGAAGGCCATTTTCTGGCAAAATTTACGCTAGAGACGGTGCAGGACGGTGAAGTGGGTACATACCAGTAACAGTCTCCTCCGCCGCAGCCTTCTTGGCGCCCTTCTTCGCCCGTGGCTTCGGAGCGGCCTTGACCTTCTTGGTGACGATAGTGTCGCCATCCTCATCGGCGGCATCGTCGGTTGCCTCGGTAGCGGCGGCCTTGCGCTTTCTACCGCCGCCCTTCTTGGGCTGCACTATCTGCTCTCCGCCTCCCTGGCTACCTGTGTTTCCGGCTGCCTGATCGGCGGCGGCTTTCTTGTACTTACTCAGGGATCTGTTTGAGACAGTCTTGAATGAGGCGAGCTGAGTTTTGCCCTCTGGGTCGTAGGCATTGTGGGCAGCCTCCCAGTTGGTGGCCTGGGTGTGCGATTAGCGGCATCGTGGAGTGAGCGGAGGTAACACGTACGCTCATATCAGAGTAGAGCCAGAGGATGGACATGCGCTTCAGGTCGGCATCGGAGGCACCCTCGAGGATGTGAGCCATATTTGATGATAGTGTGTCGGTAGAGTGGATTGGAGTGTTTGAAGAAGATTAGAGAGGGAGAGCGACGATGAAAGTTGGTAGTGGAAGAAGATGAAGAGGGAAGAAAACAGAACAGGAGGGGGTTAATAAGGAAATGTCCAGAAGCGGCACGAGCTCTGCGATTGGTGCCCCAGCAACAGGCGACGGCGATACCGCTCGATCAGATGCGGACTGGCTCATTCACATGCACCCGTGTCGACTGGAAGATGCTCAGAGAGCAAGCTCTTCGTCAAAGCTACCGAGACCATCCCTCGACACTACCAGTACCTCCAGAGCTACTACAGGTCTTTGACTTCGCTATGTGCCTCGTCACATGTCGGAGAGACCCAGACACTGAACCAAATGCAAATGAAATTGACACTTACTGAGAACTTCTGACCGTGTGTTCCATGACATGATTAGCTGTTCGAACTCCAGGGATGCCCCATCGTTCCAAAATCATAACCCGTATCTGCATGTTTTGGTAGCAGCTCGACTCCTCGAGACTCTCCTGCGTGTGTGCCCGACCTGATAGCACCTTGACTTATCCAGCCAATTCAAGATGTTCAACATCAGAGAGAGTCGCTAGACCAGCTCATTCTCGCCCTCAGAATCCGCAGAAGGCTCTGGTTCCGACTTGACCTCACTACGCGCCTTTCTGCCTTTCTTGGCAGATGCCTTGCTAGAGGAAGGAGGTGCATCGGCCTTGCGCTTCTTGCTGCCGTTGGCTTTCGGTGTGGTGAATGGGGAGCCGTGGTCATCGCCGACATCGTCACCGTCGCCCGTCTTGTCGCCGCCCTTGTAGTCCTTGATTCTCTTGGTGATCACCCAGATCTGGCGCTTGAAGCTGTCGGCTTTTCCTCCGCCGAACTCACTGGCAGCCTTGTCGGCATCGAACTACCGCTGTTAGTAGGATACAATAGGTGAGATGTGAGAGACTCACGTTTACGACGGAGGTGGAAGCTAGGTAGGCACAGGCAAGGCGTTCGAGGTCTTGCTGAGAGCAGACCTTCTTGGCAATGGTGTAGGAGAGAGCCATTGGAATGCTTTGGCCTGGTGGCATCGCAGCTGTGGGATGTGGGAGTTGGAGTGTTTGGTTGTTGTTGATGTTGTTGTGAAGTAGGCGTGGGGTGAAAAGGAAATGAAGTGACGGGAACTTTGCTTTCAGTTCTGAAGCTGCTGCTCGCCGCTCTGACGCTGCTGATGAAGACGACGATCGGACCTTCAGTACATCGAATTGGCGTGCGGGTCTCAGAGAGAACTGGATGGGCTTGAGGTCTCGAGTAGACAATCCTCGTGTCATGAGAGATCGACTTCTACGACTGGGAGTGAGAGCAGAATGTGATGATATCGAAGCTTCCCCAGCATACCAGCATACAAGGTGCAGGCGAAGGCCAGGATGCCCCAGCTCGACACCGTCTTTCGCCCGGGATCCCGGTCCAACACAGAAAGGCTCACCTTCTTCATTACATGGCTCCCATAGCCACCGGACTCCTCATATAATGCAACGAATGCTACAGCGCGACATCCGGGAGAAGACGACATACAAGGCATGCTCCTGAAGTAGCCTGTATGGAAAGACCGCAGTTCCTGTCTATGTGAAAGGACTCCAAATAATTGCAAGCAAGACAGATTTCGGGCGAGATGGCCAGTCGCAGGCATTCCGTTCAAAGCCACGAGCCATCTGTTGTGTTGTTTGCTCATGCTTGAAAAGGCTCCAATTGATTAAGCTTCTCTCAAAAGTCGATGGATTAATGGCCATTTAATTTATCAGCAGGCCAATTCTGAGTCGACCTTGACCAATCAAAGGACTTTTCATTCGGCTGTCGATACCATGGCTCGTTCCTTCCGCGAATGCATCCAACGTAGCTTCAGGAGAGGAAGAAGTGATGATTGCCATCAGGTACAGTTCGACAGCTCGTCGTTGATAATCTTCGAATTGGATGATGCGTCCATATCTGCAGAAAGTAAGTGATACTCTTGCAACAATCACAACTCATCCCTCTTCATCCTCCTTCCCTGCTGCTCTTCCTCCGCCTCGAAAGTCTTCTTCTTCGGATTCTGAGGTATATCACCCCGTTCCTGCAACACGGTTCCATCGCCTCGTCTCGGCAACTCCTTCTCAGCATCCTGCTGCGATCCCTCCTTTCCACTAGCCTCGGCCATCTTCCCAATCTCCTCAGACATCTTTCCTTTCAGTTCCTTGTCGTGGGCTTGTTTCGCACCAGCGCCTCCCGCGCCTGCTGGAACGCCTCGTGGAGTATCGGCCATGTCGCTCGGAATAGGTACTCCTCTTCCTGTGGCACTGGGCTGCACAATGAGTGGAGCTCTGGTCGTTGAAGAGCTGGCAATCGTTCTCGCAAGTCCCGTAGTCGTAGCAGGTCCGCTGGTAACAATCCCCGTCAAACTCAGCAGCGTGAAGAGCGGTTTCCAAAGCACCCAATTGACCAGAAACAGTCCAACTTTCCAGAAAAACAGCGGAAGCTTGACAAACGGCCCAAACAGAATCCTCCGAAAGAACAACCAACAAAGCGTCGTCAGCAGAATATAAAACGCAGTCTCCAAATACCAAGTATCAGACTTCTGACTCCTCAACAATGTCCCAAGAAGATTCTTCGAACTGCTCAACAACGTATCAAGATTGCTGTAATCTTCTCCCAATTGTGCAAGAGCAGCTGTACTCTCGTCGAAAGTTTCCTGTGCGAATCTCGAGCGTGAGAGTTCTGTGGAGAGGAGATCGTGGGTTCTGCGCAAAGCACTCGTAACGTCCGTGGAAGCGTGAACTAGGACTTCGTCTTTGTTCAATCCTCTCCGTGAGGTAGCCTTGTTGCTTCGCCCTGCAAATAGCAATTCCCTACTGTCCCCAGCGGAAAGTTGCTCAGTTTCTAAACCTTCAGCTTCCTTTCGATATCCCTCGTACAATGCTTCTCTCTCAGCTCTCTTAGCCTCCTCAGCCGCGAACTTGGCTGCAATCTGCGCGTTGCGGAATGCTTGACGGGAATGTCTCAAATCTTCCTCCAATTTCGTGACTTTGGCAGTAATGCGGGATTCTTCCTGGGCGGCGTTCCGAGTCCGACGAAGGGAAGAATCAGCAGTGAAGTCGGCAGCTTCCTGCGCGAGAAACTCGAGGGATTCTTCGAGGTCTTTGAGGGTTTCGTGGATTTCTTGGGCGAGTTCTAGGCGCGCGAGGGAGCCGGAGTGGGAGTCGAGAGGTTCGGAGCCGGGGGAGAATTGGAGTTTGGAGAGACGGGCGATGAGGGTGTTTGCTGTTTTGAGGGAGTCGGAGAGAGTGGTGAGCTGCGTTAGGAGGGCTGTTGCGCTCATTGTGAGAGTGTTGGGGAGTAGGAAGGTGAGGTGGAGGGAGGGCTTTGTTTGGCGTAGTGACGTACGAAGTAGAGTTGGTTGGTTCAGTAATAAAGCTGGCAGGTTTGGCAGGGACGACTCCGTTCATGGTATTGATTGTACACGTTGCTGTTTGTGCACGTTGCTACTACATGACAAACCTCATGAGGTGTACGCGGAGGGATCTCATATGATAAAGATGCAATGCTTTGCCATTCAGACGCCACCCAAATGCACAAGATACAAACATGACCGGAATCTCGCTTTCAGATTCGTTTATTGTACAGACATACCTTAGATACCCATTTCGCTAGCACGTCTAGTCTGCCCGTCTTCCTTTCACCCTCTGACCTCCCTCATACATGATACGATCAATCGCAGCGGCAACAGTCAGAGTACCGCCAATAACAGCACATACACCCACCAAGAAGCCCGAGAAGGACTTGGTGCGAGTTTCCCGGTTGATGACCTTCATCGGGGAGATGTCCTGCAAGAAGATGTTAGTTCCAGTCCTCCCCTTCACAACATCAATCAAGTACTCACATAGGAGAAGAATACTCCCGGAATGCCTCCTCTAGCATGCAATCTCTCCTTGTGTCCCTCATCCTGCGCATCTCCACCTCCCAAGCTCCGCTTGTGCGAAGTAACAGAGTACTGATGCGTCTCAATACTCTGATCCAAATTCTTCCCCAACTGTCCCAACTCCGCAGAGCTATAATCCCCGCCCATCACCGGCTTGTTCTCCCACCCCAAAGGCAAATACGCCGTCGAGACAACTTTAACAAAATACATAAAGTTGAATGCCTTCTCTGTGGTCTTCTGCTCCGTATCATCCAGCGGGTTCAAATGGTGATTACTCCAAGCCATGCCCTTCTTCCCAACCATCTGCACCACATTGTCCGGCAACTCGGGTCCAAATCTCAAGTGGTGGATTTTGTGTGTGAAAGAATGATCCACGCCTCCTCCAAAATAGTTCTCCAAATCGTGGACGTGCATGTTGCCATTACTGAAACTCTTTCCTGGGGCGAAATGAAAGTTCCCAACGACTTTGTTGACGCGAATCGAGCCTTCGACTCTGCAGCCCTCTTTTCGTTGTTCGTCGAGATGCTCCGCGTAGTGTTCTCGCTCACATTGTTCGACGTTCTCTCCCCGGCCAAAAGACCATGAAACTCCTGCGTAGGCTTCTCGTACTTCAGCGCAGGTATTACAACAGTTTGCCTTTTGCGCATTCGCAGGTGCTGGAGCTCCATAACAGTCTCCACAATAATCGGGCGACATGTGCGGAGCCTGAGAGTCCTCATCGTGGATGTTCAAAGCTTCGGTATTGATGGCTTTACTGCCGTCAGACTCGGGTGTCAAGCGGGTCTTGAAGACACCATGGGTAACGCCGGTTTGGACGTCGCCGCTGACATCCATAACGTCCAGTGTGAGGAGCTCGCAGGGAATTCGGGGAAAGGTAACGTTTAGGTGGATCTCCATCTTCTCGCCGCGGCCTTTGTCGACGATTAGTTCGGGGTGGATGGTGATTCGGCGGTAGTCGGTCCATTCTCCCCAGGCTAGGTAGAGGATTAGGAGGAGGGAGGCGATGGTCACGAAGCCGCCAGATGTTGTTCGTATGCGGGCTGTATATTCTGATTAGACTCGTCATTCAAGGGGACATTGAAGAACTGACCATCCTCGACAGTCTTCGTAAAGGCATCAAAGCGATTGAAGCGGCCTTTGGGAGCCATTTTGGCGATCGAGTATCGAGGGCTGAGCTCTCAGCAGCTGTACCTCCTGTGAGGTCGTGGTTCCAATGGCAGCCCGCGGGCCTAGGAGGATTGTCGGTGTTGAAGTCCCCGCTTTACTCCAGTTCACTCAAACAATACAGCAGATTGTTATCATTACCGGAGCTTGTGGGAGCTTGTGGGCGCGGGAAAGACAGACTTGGGGAGTTCGTGTACCTGTACGACACGTATCAACATTTAGACCCGCGCCCTGGGAAGCGGATTCAGCTCCGGTGATCCCGCGCTGCGTTCCTCCTTGTAAGCACCTCCTTTCCTTCCTTTGTCCGCGTCCGACAACATCCTACGCGAAGCGAAAGAGTTAAGGAGCATCAATACCTTGTCCTCATTTTGTCATACATGTACGGCTCTTACCAGTCTGCTGCAGGTCATCAAGGTCGCCGGCCTTGAGAAGCACGCGACAGATCTTCGCTGAACAGCAACGGCAACAGAACTGGCGAGATGTCGAGGCCATTACCAATTCCTGGATGGCTCCTATGCGAGATTGGTTCTAAAGGTCTCAGCTTCTATGTCAAACCGGGAGCGTTCTCGCTCCTCCCCAATGACAGCGTTTCGCTTGACCAGCTGCTCCATCTCCTCGACGAGCTGCTCGTGACCAGCCTTCCACTTGCCCATCTCAGAGCCTAGCTCGGCTACATTCTCCAGAGCGCAAGCTCTCTTGCTTCTCCATCAGGTCATTGCTTTCCCCTTCGAGCCGCTGCATTTCGATACAAACCTGCTCATGAAGTGTCTTTCATTTGTCCTTCTCAGAATATATCTCAGCAATCTCTTCACGCAGCCCTGTCAACTCATCGCATGACAGCCGGATTCGATCTTTCCGCTCCTTTCCCAGATCTCGCTGCCGGTCGTTTCCTTACTCTCCAGGTATTGGGCTCCATCGATTAGCCCATTCTCCAGATCTTCGACTCGACTTTGGAGGCTTGCCGCATCGTTCCTTAAACTAACGATGGATTTATTCCTACGCGTGCCGTCGGCGACTGCCCTGTGGCCCAAGACCCGCAAAAGTTGCCATTCCGGACGTCACGCTACATGCCATCACTGGTGGCCAGTCTCTGGGCGAAGTCAAGCTCGATCAAGCCGTCAAAGCGGCACAGGAAGACGTGGAAGAACAAGCACGCGAAAACAATCATCTCATTTGCTACACTCTGTTCTTCGTCCAGGCGAACGATGAAGCACCGTCCGTGAAGGACGTGGGATCGATCAGCCACGATGTTCAAGAGTACATCAGTCCAAACCGCACTGCGGAGCACGACACCCTGGCGAAGGAAATTGACAGCTTCAAGAAGCTAATTGCATTCCTTAGAGAATCCAACAGGGTTTGCGGAAGTATCTGACGCGTCAGAACACAGAGGAAGCCGTGCCGACAACAATGACGATGCCGCAGCCATCATGACTGCATGTTACAGACACCTTCGTACACCAACTGAATGGCGAGCTGGCACGATTGCAGAATGCTGATGAGCTTCACAAGGAGCGACCAATCAGTCAAGTTGGCATCACCAGTCGATCTGCTCTTCGCGAAGATGGGCACAATTGCCCTCACAACTCGAATTGGCTGAGGAACTTGTGGGAAGCTGCCGCCACACATCGCTTCCTTGGCAGATACAAGGTACTCTCTACTACGATATGCGCCTTATCCCGACCAGAAACCTCGCCGCCATGGCCGACGTGCTCCCCATCCGGCTGTTCCAAGCTCAAATGCTGAAAGGATGCAAGTTTACCAGTTATTCTCAGGACTGACCTGCCAGCTCGGCTGCCGTCTTCGATCCGCTCGTTCTAGGAGTACGTGGAGGATATGGTGACCGAGAATGACAAAGGGTGACACGAACTCATGCGTTCTTGAACCTAGTATAAGGCCAGTCTCAGACTTGTGGCGGCGACGGACGCTTGTTTCCACAGCCCATGCAACAGGTTTCCGACAAGCCTAGCTTTGCCTCTATCGAAGATAAAGGTAATTTTAGCACAAAAAGTGCCCTGTCTACACGGCTCCACTTCTGTCCCCCGAGTATGCCTACACGGAGCAAGGAGGTGAGTTTCTATACTTGATTCTGACAGGGTGTAGCGCCGAGTATCCTCCTTGTACTTTTCAGAACTTCAAACACCGAGCCTCGAGAACGCGTCGTTGCGCGTCACTCTACATCAACAGATTCAACACACTTCATCGTCCATCAGCACGCCGCATACGAGACGCACCAGAACCATGAGCATCGTGGACCTCCCAGTGGAGCTTCTTCACCGCATCTATGGACAATGTAGTCCTGCTGATATTCGCAGTTTACGCTATGTCAGCAGACGCTCGCTGGCTGTTGCCAATGAGTACTTCCTCCAAAACGTTTCGCTATTCTTCCTTCCAGATGATTTCCACACTATAGTGGAGTTGTTACAGAATCCGGGCATTGCTAGGGGCGTTAGGTCGCTGACGCTTGAGGTGGACGTCTTCAAGCCAAACCTGGACTTTGACGAGTAAGTGCAAGATGTCTCACTAACATGGCGTACTCTTTCTCATGCACTACTGATTCATGAGTCTAGCTGGGACTGTCTAATAGTACAGCAAGGCGTGAACGTAGCAAACGCGGCGACAAAAGCAGCAAATTTTGCCGCAGAGGCCAATCTCCACGGTCACGAAGTACACGCCTTGAGAGCGCCGCGGAATAGGCCATTGGAGCACACAACACCCGACTACGAGTCTCGTCCTATCCTTGAAATGCTTGAAGAAGATACCGAACATAAAGAGCTTCGGCAGACTGTGCTGACAGTGACTCAAGCCGCCACCGAGGATCAGCTTGAAGAAGCTTATGCATATTACCTTGCTCTCGCCCGGGAACAGTCAAGTCTCGTTGGAAGCAACGTCGTGATCGATAGCCTGCTGGCGATCTTCCAAACATGCAATCAAGTCAGCAGGATTGCTATCGCGCCTCGTGCAGCTCGATCTCTGCTTGTCGGAAAGCATTTTCGCAAAGCTATGGCTGGTCCATGGATATGCGACTACTACGATGAAGACGAGATAACGATGGGGTCAAAGGACCGGACCATTGGCGGACATCTCTTTGCAGCTCTGCTGGCGACCTTGCAATCTGCACGAGAGACAAGCATCGCACCTCCCAACACCACTGCAATGACTTTGCGACACCTTGACGTTGGCGAGCTCCCCTACAAAGTCTTCCAGGTTTTCAAAAGTCCTGACTCTAGAGAGCTCCTCTCAACCATTTTGAACTCCCTCCAGTCGTTGACTATGGTAGTCAACGGACTTTGGGATTCAGACCCTTTCATGGAGGAGGAGTATATTCCAAAGCAGCATGAACTCCAAGACGTTGACTGGGAAGTCCATCCAGCTGGCTACCCCATCAAACCCAGCCTTCCCCGAAACTTACCCAAATCGGCTCCCCGTTTGCTGCAACTGAGCATTGCAGGTGATTATACAACGATTTGTCTCCAGGAGGTCATCGCTCCCTCGTACACATGGCCGACGTTAAGTAAGCTTCACCTTGCCGAACTGAACTGCGGAGATGAGGACTTAGTCGGTCTTGTCCAAAGGCATCGCAACACTTTGGTCGAGCTACGTTTGACTAACATGGACACCCACGACGCTTCTTGGTCACACATATTCCGAGCCATTGCGATGGGGATCTCGCCTGTGCTAGAGAGTGTGATTTTACGAGGATTATTTTACACTCAGACGACCGGTATGAAATATGATTTCGTGCGTGAGGGCAAGCAGGAAAATGAATTTACAAGAAAGGTGCAACAATGCATCCGAGAACGGGGCGAAGAGATGCCGGAATCACTGCCAGAACTTGAGGAGTGGTTCAGACTTCAAGCTGAAAATGACGGTGCCAATGATGGATGAAGGGATGGGCGAAATCGGAGCACGTGGTCATTTCTAATTGGAGAGCTCACCAACTTCTCCCGAGAGAGCCACCGCGCTCAATACTGGTCGTTACGGATGAACTCATATGCGACTATATGGTGTTATGGAGTTTTGGTCTACAGGAACGATCGATTTCTATTGCTCTAAGCGAAAGTGATTGGTGCCGGTACTGCCCCCTCCCCTGACCTCGGGCTAGTGGTGGTGCTGATCAAGTCACACTATCGACGAACATTGCAAGTTGGGATAATGCGTTCGTTTGGTGGTTTATGGATGGAATCTCAGTGATTTTAGGCAAATCCAAGCTGTCTCCAACAATTGGACAGCTGCAAAAGGATAAAAGCTCAAAGAGTTTCTTCTCGCCACTTATGGGGGGTGTTTGTTCTGCTGTCCTGTTGGATGATTCGCTTTTTGGTCGCCAATTCGAATCGGGTTGCGGGGAAGTTGGTGTTTCGTTTCGATTTGGCCAAAGTTCGAGTCTTGTGAGTCAAGCAATCAGTGTAGACGCGCTAGCGACCCGCAGCAAACAGCTCGTTTCATTCACTTTCACAAGCCGAAGATGAGCCGCTAGCGGCCTTCATTATACGCAGCCGTTCTCATCTGAGCACGCTCCCTGATATACCCATATCTTCTGCCCTAACACAATCAACTTTTAACCTCTCTGACTTCTCCAGCTCGACACTGGCAATTCTGGTCCTTTTGGCTCCAGATTGTCTTTCCACAATCAAGCAGTATTGCGTACCCACAATCTGCCTTCCCCTCGATCGAATCATCCATCCATCCATCCGTCTGGCGACCTCTCAGTCCAGTGATCTGTCCACCGAGCGAGCCATCCGTGCTGGACGGATCTGACGATCTTCCACCCACAGAGCCATCGCAGGATCTTCACTACAAGATGAGCGACAGCATTGCAGGTCAACCGGCCAAGGTGGTCATCCTCGAGGACAAGAGGATCTTGGTCGAAACCAATCAAGATGGTCACAGAGCGATGGATGTCCTGGTAGAGTACAAGCTCTCTGGACTAGGACGAAGCACTCTAAAATGGTCCTTCCGAGATGCTGCTCAAGTAAAGAGAGTCTTCGGCGACCTTGACAGACCAGCCGACTACAACACAAACATGGATGTGCCCATGAAAGTAGCATGTCACGGTCTGGTTCCTCCCGGGATGAAAGCTCGATGCAACTGGGATGCTGGCATGTCTCTCTTCCGCGGCACTACGGGTGAAGGGTCTCGTGGGAGAGAGAGGAAAGCTGCTGATCTGCGCAACCCTGTCAACAAAGTAGCCAAGAATATGAGCACCAGGAAGGAAAAGAGACTGCGGTCCAGAACGGAGCTCTTCACGGGCATTGCATTCAATGCCATCGTTGACCTCGACCCAGCGTTCAAGGTCTACCACGAGGATATGAGGGGAGTGCAGAGAGAGCTCACAGACCCGAACGACGAGTTCCTTTTGCAGATGATGGATGCATCCAAGATGACCTGGAAGGAGTGCATCATTGCGGAGGACCGCAGGAGAGCGAAGGCTGAATCAGAAGAGCAACTTCAGGATGCTTCAACCCAGGCAGACAAGACGTTACCTCAAGAGACCCCGGGTAAGCCAGATGTTGCCCTCTAGATGAGTACAAAGCTGACCTTTGTGTAGTGTCCGAATCGTCAGCTCCAGTTACATCGGAACTCGAGCACGAGGATGCGATCGCGCAGATAGCTGGTGGTCAGGACCGACTTTCACATAGATCCTCATGATGGGTAACTAGCTAACAGTCTCGCAGACACCGGTGAGGACCAGTATGCACCCAGAAAGTCCAAGCCATACAATATCGGAGATGTGTTCATGAGCAAGTTTCGATCCAGGTCCAATAACTTTGGCTAGGGATGCTGCGGTTCATGCATTGGATTGAAGCTTCGATGCCTGGCTTATTGCATGGCTGTCTGTTCTTCACATGCCTGTTGTCCACAGGTTCAGTACTACAGTCTTATCATTCTTGGTATCCATTGAGTTTTCCCCTCCAGGCTCCGTCTCAATATATGCCTTGGGCATGTCAGCTTCGGCTTGAAATGGCCAATTACAGCGATCGTCTCCCGCTATCATGCTGTTCATGGAGGCTGGATGACACTATAGTGCACGCATCGGAGGAAGACGTCATTCACAATCAGGTGTGCTCAGGGTTGTCCAATATTTCCATTGATAGGTGGCATCTAATGTATGCCAATTTTCGACAACGGCAGTCCGAGCTCCGCAGCACTCGTGATCAGGCATGGCAGAGTGCCGGCATTCGTCACTTTACATGATAAAAGGAGTGAACAAAGAGAAGTATACGATGAGACAGTGCATCACAGCCTCACAGGCGAGCCTGTTCAGCTCATGTACTCCTGAGAGCCTTTGGATCCTATGCATTGGTCATGCACTCATGTCTTGTTGATAATAACATGCGTCCTGAGGAGTTACACACTTTTGGTGAACAGTCGATCCTTCACTTTGGCTAATTGGATGATATTTCCTTCCCCCAGTGATTATGCGTTTCGAAGCCGATTGCGTTGCTCATGTATCCATCCGTTCATTCTCCAAGCATCTATGCGCTCTGGGTGCCAGTTATATCCCCGAGGAGTGCATTCATGCGGTTTCGGGAAGCTCTGCATACTCAAGGACATGTGCGTCTTCGGGGATCGATGCATTTTTGCAAAGCTATGCGTCGCCCATGTACCTACTACCCATGCATTGGCAGAGTAATGATTTCCATCAGCTTGCAGGGTGCCAACGGACTGACGGGCGGTGGAGTCGCCGAGCAAGTCTGTCAAAGCCTAGCAGTCGAGACCGAACATCCACCGCTCACAAGCCTGTTTGTTGTTGATGCACTCATGCGGCTTTCATGCATTTGTGCCTTGCTTATGCACTCATGTCATTCTCCAGGAATCGACGCGTTGCTCGTGGACCGATACGTTCCCGCGAATCTCTGCATCCTCGAGAATCTATGCATCCTCAGCAGTCCATGCGTCCTCGGGGATGTATACGTTCTCAAGAGTCTGCTCGCTGCGCATGTATTTATACATCGGATCGAAGCTTCGATACCTGGTTTGATGTTATGCGTCGTCCATGTACCCATGCATTGGACCGAGACTTCGATGCCTGGTTTGCTGCGTATTATCATGCCGCCCGCTACTTTGGATGCTGAGCTAGATAGAGGCTGTCCGGGAGAAATTAGAAAAACAGAAGAGCAAGTTCGACGTCGAGAGGTTTGGTCTTGTGGTGGGTTACGACGAGAAGGCCCAAGTACGCAGAATCCGGTGTAAGAAAGATCTCTACTGCAATTGACACATCGCAGAAACGCGTCGATGATTGAGATGGAATTCTCCATAGACCGGCCGAGAACATGAAGCGCTATCGTACGGCCAGACTCAAAGGCGATCGCCGCGGCCAGGTGACTTGTTCTTTGAGGGCTATGAAAGGGCGATGAATGACGAGGTGCACATGTCTGTCGAAGAGGTGGGGGAAGCCCAAAGTAAGATGATAAAGATTGAGCCGGTCAGTAGCTGCTCTGATGACCAGCAGGCAGAGACCGGCAATCGAGATCGTGCGCGGCTACGTCTGACGACGAGCGGAAGACGATCGGCGGAGGAAATGGTTCACGGGAGTGATCTAGCCATGAACGAGTTTCCATTGTTCGATACGTCGCATCTAACCAAATATAGATAGCGGTAGCATAAGGTATAGTTGCAATGAGCCTGTTATCCACAGGCTGCTTCGCAGTTTGCAATTCGCTGCTTGCGAATCGCGGGTAGCACCTGGGAGGAATGACCAAGTTCCGTGTGGCATCAAGTGATCTGATTGGGCCGTGCAAATTGTTATGGTAATGTCCATTGGATATACACGCGTTGGAGAAAGAAGTCCAAAATCAGGCGATTACGAATCTTCTGCGGTGAGCTCAGCGCCCACAGCTGCATCCTTGGGTTTCCTCTTTCTCTTCCGCTTCTTCGTCTCCTGTGCCTCGCCATCCTCGCCGTGTACAGGCTCAAGGCCCGCCTTCTCCGCAGCCTGCGGGTCCTTCTTACTCGCCTTCCTCACAGCCGCCCTTTCCACCTCTTCCGTTGGCTTAGGTTTTGCCTTCTTCGCACTCAGCGGATTAGGACCCTTGGGACCCTTGGTCTTCCTCTTCTTCTTCTCTGCCTCGTCCTTGCCCTCCTTCGCACCTTCCTCGTCCTCTCCATCCTCCCTCTTCCTTTTCTCCCCAATTCCAGCAAGCGCTCCTCTTCGACCCACCAAGCCAGCCCTAACCTTTCCTCTCGCCTCTTCCTCCCTTACCACTTCAGTAGCTCGTGCCATCGGCTCCAGGATCATCACACTCCGCCTAACATAGACCAGCGGCACACCCACCACCTTCCTCAGATCTCTCCTCAGCTCATCGCTCTGTGTCGCAACCACATACCGATTCCTGTTCGTCCCACTCCCCTTTGGATCTACAGAGCTCATAATGCATTCCTCCTCACTCAACGGCTCCTCGAGCTCATGATGTCCACATCGCCTCCTCTCTGCAGCTTTAGCGACCGCTATCCAGGCGTCTTTGTCCTGGTGTGGAGCATGTGTGTAGAGGTGACGGATCGAGCACTGAGTTATCATGGGCTTGATCTCGCCGTGCAGAGTTGACGACAGTCGTTCGCCAAGATTCATCTTGGTCTCAGATGAAGTGCGGATGATGGCGCTGTCGACGAGGACTTGATAGGGTTCGCGGAAGGAGAAGTTGAGTTGGTATTGTTGCATCAATTTGCGATACACTTTACTGCGTTTGCCGCGCATGATGGCGGTATTATGGGGGGTAAGTTGGAGGGGAGGTGATGTTGGTGAAGTGGATCGTTCTTTCTTCCTTTGCAAGTTTGGAGTTTGGATGATCTTTTTTTAAAGTTAGAGTTGAACCGGGATCTGCGGGTGACGTGAGCTTAATTGAGGAGAGGGGTCCACCTCGTTCTTCTTTCAAGAGTTGGAGAGTTGCGCCTTTGTATGCAATAGACACCAATACAGCGAATTTACTTCTTACGAATAACATACGGTTTGGGACGGCATCACAGCAATTTGAGATAATCTCCAGGATACCACATACCCGTCCGAAGTATGAGCCTGTAGCATGCCGGAGAATGACACGGACCAGCAAAAGGATGCACCCAGGACGAGCGATGCCACTGTTCCGGAGGTGAAGGCGACGGTGTCAGGGCAAGGTAAAGATGCAGCCTTACCCGCGGTAGATGAATTTGGACTCCCGCTGCGACCGGCGAGGAGGCGGCAGTTCAGCGACAGTCCGGCAATGGAGGTACCAGCAGTGGAAGAGGGGGAAGAACCTGTCAAGGAGGACAAGGGAAAGGGCAAAGCGATCGAACAGAATGGCATCAAGGCAGACGCAACAGACTTTGCAACAGGCTCAGCTCCTCAGGATATATCAAATGCACAAGAGACGGCGATGCCAACAAGTCCGAAATCACCGTCGAAGAACGTGCATCGGCCTTCTGTGACTTCTGTTTCGGAGTTCTCCCACCAGCAACAGATAACTCGTCCGCCAATCGAGGAAGGTGCCGACGAGGAAGACGAATGGCAGCAAATGCCTGCTCTTGCCACACATCGCATTTACGACGATTGGGGGAAGGTGCTAGCCAAGGAGTATGGAGAGGTGGAGGATGAGCGTGTCGCATACGGCACGCTGGGAGGTGCGGGAAAGGGGTACACTCGTGTGCAGATGGAGGAGGATGCGCGCTCTGCTACTAGCTTGGACGACCATACCGCCTATCTATTCAAGGAGGGCTATTCCCGGAATGTGCTAGATGAGGAGGATGAGGAAGGCAGAGATCTCCTCTCTCAGATGCAAACCACCAAGGAGCTCCTGACGGAAGGACAGCGAGTGGCGTATGTGGGTGTTGTAAGACTTTCCATCGCCCAAATGTCAAAAGATGTCACTTCGCTGCCAACGACGAAAGGGACCAAGAAAGCCATCGACTTCGCCACCGCAGCAATGCGAATGTGGGGTCAGAAGACGATGCTGCGTTTGTACAATCACATGGAGATTGATGCTCGCGAGCAAATCATGGTCGAGCAATTAGCCGACCACGGCGTACTACCTTCAGATCTCACACCGGCGTTAATGCAGAATGCACGAGTGAAGAATCCCAAAGTCCACTCAGAACCCAACTCCCAGCCTTCCTCTGCAAGGCACTCCACATCCTCCCCTAGACCGTCGAGCGTAGTTGGCAAGAACAATGTCCCTTCGCCAAATCTGTCAGCTCCACCTTCAGGGCCGCCAACACCCGCTCTTGAGGTTCCACCACCAGCTTACGAGCAACACACCGCCGATCAACTGACCATACAGGACCCGGATGAGCTTCAAGATGCGAAGAATCTTGACCTTGACATTCGTTGGACAGTTCTCTGCGACCTCTTCCTCATAATGATAGCAGATAGCAACTATGACGCTCGCTCTCGTCAGCTTCTCGAACTCGTCGGATCTGCTCTCTCGGTTGAATGGCAGGAGATTTGTCGTTTTGAGAAGAGAGTTACAGATGCGCTGGAAATGCAAGAACAAGCTGACAAAGAGAACTGGAATGAAGATGAACATCTCGAGTCTCGTAAGAAGGCGGCGCGGAATCGTCGCCTGATGGTTATGGGTATGTGTACTGTCGGTGGAGGACTCGTGATCGGTCTATCTGCGGGATTGCTAGCACCCGTGATTGGAGCGGGACTGGCGGCTGGTTTCACGACGATCGGTGTAGCCGGGACAGGTGGCTTTCTCGGAGGCACCGGTGCTGCTGCTCTGATCGGAACGACTGGAACACTCATTGGTGGAAAGATTGGACTTACAACTTCTCATCGCAGAACTGGTGCGGTGAAGACTTACGAGTACAAGCCACTTTTCAATAACAAGAGAGTGAATTTGATTGTTACGGTTGCGGGTTGGATGACAGGAAACGTTGACGATGTCCGATTGCCCTTCAGCACTATCGACCCGGTCATGGGCGATATCTACGCTGTGAACTGGGAGCCGAAGATGCTGCAGTCTACTGGACAGACGATCCAGATCTTGGGAACGGAAGCGTTGACACAGACTATTCAGCAAGTTCTCGGAGCGACTTTCCTGGCTACACTTATGGCCGGTCTGAGTACTCCGCTGATTCTGGCGAAGATGAGCTATCTCATTGACAATCCTTGGACGGTATCTCTTGCGAGAGCGGATGCCACAGGATTGATTCTGGCGGACTCCATCATTGATAGGAACTTGGGAGTTCGTCCAATCACTCTTGTCGGCTTCTCACTCGGATCCCGCGTCATCTTCTCCTGCTTGAAGGAACTTTCCAGAAGAGGCGCAGTAGGATTGGTGCAGAACGTGTACATGTTCGGCAGTCCCGTGGTAGTTAAGAAAGACGAATACGTCAAAGCGAGAAGTATTGTTCCGGGACGATTCGTGAATGGCTACGCCACCAACGACTGGATCCTCGGCTACTTGTTCCGCGCTACCTCCGGCGGCATCATGAGAGTGGCGGGACTGGCGAGTGTGGAAGATTGCGGAATTGAAAATATTGATGTCACTGCTGATGTTCCTGGACATATGGCCTATCGAGGCATGATGCCTACTTTGCTTGATAAAGTTGGTTGGGCAGTGGAGAGTCTGGAGTACACGGAAATCGAAGACCCAGACCCTGATAACCATGCCAAGCGCCAACGAGAACTTCTTGATGAAATCGAAGCGGCGCGAGCAGAGCTAGACGAACAACCTGAGAAGAAAGGGTTCAAGAGCTTCTTTTCGCGAAAGAAAGCTGGACAAAAGAAGGTCTGGGAGACCTACGACGAACGTTCGAACCCCAAAGTGCTTGAAGGCGACGAAAAGGAAATCGATCGCATCAACGCAGAGGCGCAAGCGAACGTCATGTTTGACGTTGACGCCATTCGCAAAGAAGCTCTCGCGCTTGCTGTTCAACGACCCAGCGACATCGAAGAGATCAAAAAGCATTTGAGCGTGAGAGAGATCCAAGGCACTTTACCGGCACTGAAGGTTGATCTTCCTTCTACTATCGCTAACTCGTCGTCGAATTCCTCTCCCGTCAAAAGCCCGGTCAAGAACAGTCCTACTAAGAGTTACGGCAATCTTGAGGGTTCTTCGGAGGGACAACAGGGAAGGAACGGATATGCTAGAAGTTTCACGGCTCCTATGAGTCCTACTGCTAGTCAGAGCCAGGTTTCTTTGGGAGCGGCTTTAGGGGAGAGGCCGGGTGCGGGTAGTAGGAGTATTTCTTCGACGTCGAATCCCTTGCAGGCAGAGAGAAATCCTTGGGAGTATGGGGATGTGGATGATCCTGATTTTGGGAAAGAGCAGGAGGAGGTTCAGATGACATTTTGAGGGATGTCTGGAGTTACTTGGAGAGGCTGGTTGGATAGCATCCGAGGGTGGAAAGAGAATTGTACATAGGGATGAAGAGGTTGGATAACAGACCGGTATGAAAGCTTTAATGTTTGTTTCCTTCCTGGAAGCTGCCTGGCGACGCGCGAGGTTGTTGTGGGACTGTACATTAACTTGGCGGCCTCCTGGCTTTTGCTCTTGCCACCAATCTCATGATGGAGAGGCCATGATGTTGCATTCCCGGGCGAGACCACAACGTCTGCAGACATGCACACTGTACCACCAACCCGGCACACGGCACGGATAAACTATCCGCCTAGCCCTGCACACTGACGATCTTATCTCGTTGCCACGCAAGCGAGACAAGCTGGAATCCTTCGACCACCACCACGTGCGGGGTGATTTGGATTGTATTGGATCTTCATCCTCGGCCGTCAACACACGCGTAGAAGACGACGAAAAATCTTCTGCGTGGCTTACACGTGTTTTTGCCATGCCGTCTCATGCCGAATGATATAGAAAGGGCTGATTGTAGGTCTGATTCTCTCTGTTTCTGGAACGCACACACGACAACATGGCGGACGACCTGCGATCTGACGAAATATCTGACGAGATTGCGATGAGTGATGAGAAGCACCCGAAGGTGCTCGATGAAGTGCCTGTTGTTCCGGGAAAGGAGGTTTCGTCGAAGAGGCAGAGTTTGAGTGATATTGTGAGTTCTGGTCGCTCAAACCCACTCGACTCTGGAAGCTGATGCCGCGCATAGTTCACGATCTTTTGCGCTGGATTCGCACTTATAAGTGAGTTGAAAGTCTGAGACGCAGAAGGCGAGCAGGATAGGATCTCTCGAACTATGCCAAGCCTCACCTGTTTGCGAGATTGTCAGGCACATAGCTAATCGTTCTGCCCTCCCTCTTCAGGCGATGGATATCAGAACAATCTGATGTAAGACCTGAACACTTCAAATGTACATGTACTGTGAGATCCGGCTAACAGTTGCCTAACAGGACAATGACAAACGTGGTTCTCAAGAAGGAGTACGCTGCGCAATATACATCAAAGTACAGCACTCAGGTCTCAAACGCGCTACTCGTCGGCGAGATCATAGGTAAGCAAGATGCGAAGGGCTGAAGGCATATCGTGGGTCCGAACCTGTTTCGGGGCTTCTCCAGATCCACGCCCAAGCTACTTTTTTTTTTCTACAAGACATCGCTAACCACGTTCATTGTTCGCCAGGCATGCTGGTGATCGGCGCCACGTGTGACTACATGGGCAGAAAGGCAGCGATCATCATAACTACCCTCATGATAGGCAAGTCCTCGACATGGCAACACGTTCATTCACTCAAAAAGCTTGGCGAATGCTTAGCTAGTGTCTGTGCCTGTTCTCATCACTCCCTCTACATGTTCATATCGCTAACCTTACTAGTCTTCGGCGGTATTTTGGCAACAGCGAGCAACGGCTACTCGATCATTGGTATGTTTTGGATGTTGACCGTCGCCCGTGGAATCACAGGCTTCGGCACTGGTGGTGAATATCCTGCATCCTCGACCTCCGCCAGCGAAGCCGCAAATGACAAACGTCTGGAACAGCGAGGACCGATCTTCATCCTCGTTACAAACCTCCCGCTGTCGTTCGGTGGCCCATTAGCAGTCTGTATCTTCCTCATCGTCCTCTCTGCAGCCGGTGAGAATCACCTTTCTACCGTCTGGAGAGTCTGCTTCGGAATCGGCTGCATCTTCCCGCTTTCGGTTTTCTACTTTCGGCTTAAGATGCTGAACAGCAAGCTGTATCGTCGTGGAGCGATCAAGAAGCGCGTTCCTTACTTGCTTGTGTTGAGATAGTAGGTTGTTGGGGTGACGCAAGGCAATGCGACACTGCTGATCAGTCTTTACAGCTACTGGAAATCGCTGATCGGGACGTGCGGCGCCTGGTTCTTGTACGATTTCGTTACGTTTCCGAACGGAGTCTTTTCAGGAGATATCATCGACAGTATCGTTAGCACAAAGGGCGACACCATTCGATCCACTGCCGAGTGGCAGCTCCTTCTAGGAACGATTGCTTTGCCTGGAGTAAGTGTCCAGACATGGTCCCTCAACGGACGCAAGCTGATCTTCCACGCAGGTCATCATCGGAGCATGGCTCTGCAACAAGATCGGCCGAAAGAACACCATGATTCTAGGCTTCGCAGGCTACCTTGTCTTCGGTCTCATCGTTGGAGCAGCGTATGATCAAATCACCAAGATTGTTCCCCTCTTCGTGATCTTCTACGGTCTTATGTTGAGTTCCGGAAACCTGGGACCTGGAGACATGTTGGGACTCCTATCTTCAGAGGGCTATGCCACAGCAGTTCGCGGGACCTGCTATGGCATCTCGGCAGCTCTGGGTAAGACTGGCGCTGCCATTGGCACGCAGGTCTTTACGCCTATTGAGGATAATCTGGGCAAGAGATGGACGTTCATCATCGCGGCCATCTGTGGAGTGGTCGGCATGTTGGTGACTTGGCTGTTCGTTCCCGATATCAAGGGAGAAGATCTTGCTGTGGCAGATGAGAAGTTTCGGCTTTATCTCGTTAGCAAAGGCTGGGTTGGGGAGATGGGTGAGGAAGACTTGCAAGCTTTGGCTGATGAGGGTATTCCGTCTGAGGTGGTTGAGTCTGTGGATCGGAAGGATTGGTAGCATCACTTGGTCTAAGAGCAATACAATGAGATACTTATCCATTTGTGAAATCTTACGTTCAGGCTCCAGCCTCACAGGCAGCTTTCTGCTAGTTCACTAGTTCACCTCGAATGAATGTCTGCCAAGAGCAACTTGCGCAGCTCCTGGTTGATGTTGTCAGAATTCACCAACACGAGCGATGCTTGGCTTCGGAGGCCTCGCTTGATAGATCATGGTTGCAATGATTGGGCCGAGTGAGATTGTCTTTGAATGCCTACAATGGTTTCTGCGCAACACGGATGCAACTGAACAAGTCAGCTCTTGGTATCTTACGACCGAGGCTCTTAGGTACTTACTAACGGGTGTGAAAAGCCAACTTTGCAGAATTGTGCCTGAGATCTTCTTTCGCATCGGCTGCGAGCTTCTCGCCCTCCTTGATAGTCATCGTGTGTGAACGTCCGAATATCCTTGGTGTCATGGTGTCCAGGATGTCGTTGATCTGCTCTGTCACCATGTGGCTGATCTGCTCTTTGCCTTTCATCTCAGGCATGCACGCATCAAAATACCATTTCACCGGCTTCTCTGCGATGACCTTGAAACCGGCCTCCTCCAAACGTTGACCGTGCGTATCAACAGAGTTCGTCTCAACTCCATGGCTACCAGCGAATAGGGCGAGACAACTGAACCATTTCATGAGAGGTGAGTTCTTGGCTTGGACGCTCTCATCGCTTAGCAGCCCAATGAAGGTCTCCTGCGACTCAAAGTACCCGCCGGGTCTGATTGCTTGGAAAGCCTTCTGGTATAGCCCTTTCCAATCACGAACGCCGGTGGTCAGCATACGAGCCAGCATGTAGTCTACCGTGCCTGGTCCATCGAGGAATGACCATTCATCTTCCACATTTGCCTTGACGAAGCGACAGTTGTTGCTCTCAGCTGTTTCGAGCTCGCCTTCGACTGGAGGATTGACGTCGACTCCAATGAACTTTGTTTCCGGGTATCGAGCTGCCATTGTCCGGCTCCAGATGCCTGTCCCACAGCCGAGATCTACAGCTGTTTTCATGTCGTGAGGCAAGGATATCAGGCTCAGAGATCCCAACTCTTGAATCCATATGTCTTGGTGGGCATCTGTCGAGGCCCGTTAGTTGTTTGTAATAAGTGTGGCTTCAGGTCTTGTAGTCACCAATCCTCGCGGTCTCCTGAGCTGACTACGAGAGAGTCAGCAGGGAAAGGCACAATCGGCTCCATTTGCATGCATACCTCGCCAGTGGCTCTTGGCAGCGGATATGCCGATGTCTGAGATGATGACATGACGTGAGGCTTTTCAGCAAGATTCCCTACAGGCTAGATGGCTAACAGGGCGCTCATATACAGATGAACAATCGAGTATTCGTTTCTGAAGGCACTTTCATCAGAACTTGTCCTGATGTGCCGCATGCCCCGCATCGATCCTCCCAAACTTTCGCGTGGAGGTTAAGCTTTGTGAAGATCGCATGGATTGCATGAGTTGGAAGTTTGTGTGCTCTTTCCAGAAACTGACCTAGCTGTGGTAGTGAGAATGTAGGCGAAAGTCGCTGGAGTGTGCATATGTTGGAGATAGGGTCATGGAAGGGCTCCATCATGCTGAGATGGTCACAGCCATAACTTCCCAAAAGTTTAACTTCCTCGTCAGATGGTTCTTACTTCAACGTTCAATGTGAACCACAAGCAGATGGGGAAAGAACAGTGAGAGACTGTATGCCCTATCACTTCCCGCAATGCCTCAAGATCACAATCGTGAGCTGAAGCCGCCAGTCTGCGAGACCATCTTCAACATCATTGGTGCTCGCATCAGATCCTTCTCACCCAACTGCTTGTTGAAGGCGGTGAACACTTTACTCGAGCCGTGCTCTTTCAACGCTTGCTGGTTTTGATATCTTGCCGATGTCAGTGACAGTGTCAATTTTACTGGAAGGAATGCTGCCGACCGACCTTTCAATCATCACGATTTCCTCAGTTCCATCTTTATTCGGACGCAAGGATCGGTTGATGGAGTATGTCAAGACTCCGGGCTCCTTGCTTTGTACATACTCCGCTACGCCCTTCATGAGCTCTAGGACCTGCTTTTGTCAGCTTGTCTTTCAAGAGAGAAGGTTGCGAACTTGATTTACCTCATCGGTCTTGTCTTTTTTAGGGTAGAGCACTGCGACTACATTCAAGTCTTTGGACGACATGGCTTTGGCTGAAGATGAAATGTCGATGAAAATAATGCATGAGAGTTGTGAGCATGGTGATCGAAGGTGATCGACAACCGAACCTCGGCCCAGTTTGACCAAGAGTCACAGGGTTAGGGTTGGGGTAAGCGAAACCATTGAGAACAACCTCGATAACTCGTTCATGCACGCAATATCACGCGTGTGCAAACATTAAGCACTTGTTCTAGCTTTCAATTTGGCTCGAACCCTTTTCAGTGGCATGATAGCAACTCAGCGTTTCTTGCAAATTCAGTTGGCACAACTTGTACGCAGTTTGCTGAAGTACCAAACCCACTATATTTATCAAAGTCCGACCCACGGATGTACGAATTGCAAAACGCATATCATCTTTTAGTAAGCTCATTGCGAGTATCACACGTCTCACTGGTATAAATGTATATTGAAGTCAAGCACGATTTTGCATGTGAAAGACTTGGCTTGAACGTCACAAGTCGACACCCCTGTCGTTGATGCTGGCGTCCAGCACAGACACCTTCACCACACTTCAAACACCGTTTGCATCGCTTCTTCTTCACTCCATCACAGAGCACCTCGACAACGCATTGCCATTACAACTCACCGGGCATCATCATCATCATCATCATCATGGACGCCTCCCCGCTGGGCAAGATGTCGGCAGAAATCCGCAACCAGATCTATGAGCTGGTTTTGATGCATGAACACCCCATCAGCATCACCGCAGACGACTTCAACTCCAATCTGCGCGCTACCAACTTCCTGCCGGATGGCCACCCGCTGGCGCTGCTCCGCACCTGCAAGCAGATCAGCAATGAATGCACGGCATTGTTCTACGGCAACAACACCTTTCACTTCGGATTCAAAGCAGGCACCAGGGATGAGAAGAAGGACGAGTTTTATCTGGTGCAGAGGTTCTGCGCTTCGGTCGGCGACAAGGCTCTAATTGGGCTGCGGGACCTCCAAGTGCACGCCGACAGGACCCAAGGGATATCCCGCCTACCAAACCCTCACATCTACAATATTCTAGGTCTACAAGGTATCCATGTGCTGAACGATCGGTTGAAGATCAAGTACACGCTAGTCGGTCGGGATCCAATCTTCAGGGGATTCCCTCCGGGTGGAATATCTAGGTGGAAAGAAGTCACGGTCACTTTGCAGATTGAAGACCTGGAGAACACGCTGGAAGCTGCCATAGCATCGCTCGAGACCGAGAGGATTACTCGCGGTGTTCTTCGGGGTACGTGCGGGTCAGGGGGGGTTTTCCTCAGGAACCTGAAAGGGTTTCGGAACGACTTCGGCCACATTAGACGGGCGTGGCTTGCGACACCGACGCTGGAGAGATGGTGTTTTCCGTGGCGCCCCGTGGTGCACTGGTGGCAGCGTACCCCGAGAGCTGACTAGAGAAGTTGTGAGAACATCAGCGGAAGTCGGGGCGAGCAGCCGGCAGTCGGGAAGTATTGGGCATTGGAGGCCAGCCAACAAACAGCTTAAGGCGAGACACCGTGAAGTTCATTGATCCCACCGCGCGTTGGAGTAAATTTGAGGCGAGCAACAAGGATTCTTCGAGGATGGGGCGAAAGATGGAGCCGGCCGGTATTGATTGCCGGCTGACATTCCATTGCTGACAAGGGGTTACCAGATGGGTCTTTTGGCAGCCGTCGTCTTCCACAGGCTGAGGACTGCGCGAGGTGGGAGCAGAGAAGATGAGTCGGGTTGATAAGATTGGGTCGAAGGAGTCTGATGCAAGATGTCAGCGTAGTCGTCGATACCAAGTCTGTCTTCAACCTCTTAGCCTCTCGAACCATCAGCCCTGGCCAACGTTTCAAAAAGCAGCCTCTCACCGGAGTCTCCATATCCAGAATGCTCGAACGCTGTATATTAAAGCTAAACATGAATGTGCTATACCCTTATGTTCTCCTTTGCCGTTCGCCTCCAGCCAGCGCCATATCCTCTAATAATCATTACACTGTGCATCTCCGCAGAGAGACCGTAGTTCGTTAATCATACTTATAAGACACGACTCCATTCCCATCCCAGCTCTTCAGCGGTTTTGCCTTCCCAGCTCTGTCTCTTGATCACTCCGGACAAGAGCTTCATACTCTCGGCAGTCCAAATCTCAGTTCCATCAGTAGAAGCTCTAGCAGCAGCAGCAGCAGCAGCAGCAGCAAAGGGCGACATTCTACTCCCATCTGAGCCCTCGTACGAAGAGGATGGAAGGCCGTACATCAAGCTGGGTGTCGAGCCATCGCTCCCGCTTTCCTCGTGCTTGTTGCTTTCATATTCCGCGAAAAGCCTGTGAAGCTCATTATACATGCTTCCCAGCTTGGAAGCAGCGCCATACATTCCACCTTTTTCGTCCCAGTAACCATCTCGACCCTCAGCCGCAGGAGTCCTGTTCATTTTGTAGTCTCCGACATTCTTACTTCCAGCCGCTCGCAGCTTCCGCGGCGAACGACTTTCCACAGGTCGTTTGCCCATGCTGCGCTGCGACCTGGGTCCACACCGTGGCAGCGGCTAATAGCCCGGTGGAGCACCCGCACCTGCCGTCTGGACGCCATTTCCATTAGAAGCACCGTCGACAGCGCCGCTCATGTGATGGCCACCACTACCACCTTCTCGCATGACTTCAAGAGTGTTGGGAAAGTACGGCTCAACACCCCAATTCCTAAGATAGGCGCCCGTCTTCTCGATTCTCTTAATCTCTCGCTGGACACCCCAGGCATCTCCTTCTTCACGGAATCTGCCTCGCACGACCTCCACCATCGCATCGTCTAGTCGTGCATAGAAACTCTTTCGCTCGGCAATGTCCTCTTCGTCTCCGTTTTCGAGCCCGCCGTGCGAGTTGAGATTGCCGCCGAGTTTGAGTAGGAGGTCGAAGGCGTGACGAGGTCCAGTGTGTAGTGCCGATAGGCGTGTGATGTCTGGCAGGAACTTGAGCATGCAAGCAGAGAAGGATGGTGTGGGTAGGGAATCGTTTAGATCGTCTTGCAAACGGTGGAGATCGAAGTTGACGATTGTGATCTTGCGGTCGAGTTGAGCGTTCAAAGTTGCGGCGCCGTGGGATGGTGAGGATGCAACGGAAGCATCGTCCATGATTTGCGCAATGGAAGGTGGGACATCTAGACAGAAATGTTAGTCTCGCGCACGTTTTCAAGTCAGTTGCTTGAAGAGCTGTCGATATGAGGACTCTTCAACGAGACTCGTCCAGATTGCCCTCAGCGCAGAGGTTGTCTTCAAGCGCGCGGAAAACCTCCTCAGTAGCAAAGGTGGTCCTCGGAATGACGGAGAGACTCATATCGACAGCACTGGTTCTCGGGAAAGGCACTCACCAGGTCTCAATCCTCTCTTGTCGATCCAAGCATGCACTTCGCTCCGCTGCCTCTCCAACGACTCGATATAAGATCTCAAATCAGCATTCTCGCCCTCAAGACCCTCAATCTTAGCCTCCAACGAATCGACCTTCTCCCGATGAGGTCGAAGCGCCAGATTGAAAGCTTGTGTCAAGAGATCCGGCGCAGCCTCCACAGTCGGCGTGGAAGGAGCTTTATCGTAGCTGCCATACCCATTCGAAGCTGCCGGCTGCTGACGGCCCGACGCATACTGCGATGTCGCGGCTGTTGGCGAGCTGTATTGCTCTTGCTGCGATTGCTGCTGTGGTCGTCGGCCGTTGTTGGCGTACATGCCGTTGTTGCCATTGCCGTTGTTCATGTTAGATTCGCTGTATGTTCGCGCGATGGGGTTGCTGTGGTGTTCTTCAGTCGGCGTGCCGTCGTACTTCTCGTCGTAGCTGGCTGCTCGGTTGTTGTTGGTTCTGTCGTCGTCGTAGCGGTCGACGTAGGATTGGCTGTTGCTGCGGGATCTGGAGCGTGAGAGGCGCTTGAAGAATGTCATTGTGTGGGAAGCTCAATCGAGAAGGTCGGGGAGGAGCAATAGCGGCGTGGGTCAATTAAGCAGCGGAAACGAATTCTTGGTCTGGAGCTTTGAGTTGCGGCGCCGAGGAGCGGTTTGTTACGGATGAGTGGCGGATATCGCAGCGAATTGGACGAGATAATTGTTGGTGGATGGGAACGAATAGGGGATTGATGATGTGTTCGGACTCGCAAGATCAAGCTGGAGAGGCTGGTAGTGGGTGTTGTGGTTGAGGGATGGATATAGCAACAAATAATGGTGGAAGATGGCTGGTTAAGCGCAAGCGCACACGACAGGGGTGACGTCCGATTTTGTTATCGTTGCAGCTGCTTCAAATTTTGAGACTTCGTTGGTGAAGACGTTCTTATGATGCTCACATAGTGTCAAGAACGATACGTCGCTTTTTCAAGCTCCTCACCGCATCATCAGTCCACCAAAAGAGACGTGAGAGCTGAGGTGAACCAGACCAGACCTGCCAGCGCAACGTGGAGAGTGGAGAGAGCTTTGATCCGCCCCACAAGGCGGCTGATCGGCGGCGTTCACCCCGTCAAGGTGAGAAATTTGCCGAATGGCTGGGAGATGCCACAAGTTTCAGCGTCAAAACACACACCTTATTCTTTGCACATCACCCTTTGAAAGCACGCCTAAAGATGCAGATGATGTTGTTTTGGCAGCGGAAATCGCCGCGTACAGACCGCGTGGCTTGGCCTCAATTCGATCTATGGGGTATCTTCTTGTCAACTCCTGCTTTTGCAACCTGTCGTTGAACCTTCGACTCCGGACGCCCCTGATCTCTTCAGGCCGACGACACTCATAGGAACCCAGAATTCCTTCAGAACCCAGCGAGCGTTGGCTGTAACCTTCCCTAACCTCACAAATCAAACACCCAAACACCCAAACACCATCCATTTGCATCATCCATCTGAACAGCCGTCAAAATCAAGAGTTGAAGGTGACCTCCTTGCACTCCTTGCACTTCGCCAAGTGCTGCGGCCACTGCTTGGTCTTCTTCATCCTCCAAGCAAAGTCGGCAAAATTCCTACTCTCGTCATCTTCCTTCAGCATCTCGATCACAGCCTGACCCGTCGGCACTCCCTTCTTCTTCTTCTCATTCAGCTCCACCACAAGCTTCTCCAAATGGCACTGACACACCTTCCTTCCAGCGAGCTCCCACTGCTCAAGCGAGAATTCTCCACTCCCATCCCGCTCCGGCGTTGTGATGGTGAAGTGATACTCGGCGTACTCCTGGAACGTGTCCATCTTCCAGATCGAACGATGCATTGCGAAGATGTACTTGGGTATGAGGTCCGCGTAGTCGCCCAGAGTTCTCAGGTATTGAATCGAGCAGCTATCGTGTGTGGCTCCGGCATCGAACTGGACCGCACTATTCTCAGCGAGGTAGATGGGCAGGGCCTCCCAACGCAGCTGCTTGCAAGTTTGTGCGATGCCAGGTGCGTTGTCACTGAGCTTGGCGTGAACACAGCGTCCAAGACCGCAGCGAGCGTAGGGCTTCTCAACCAGGATTGGGTCTGGAGTGAGTAGAGCCATGCGATAGATTCTGTTGCGAATCTCGCCAGGAAGCTTGATGAGGGTGCCGATGTCTGAGTCCGGGCATGGTGTTTTCTGATAGGGAGAAGTTGGTGATTGTTTCTGTGACCTGCCTTTTACGGAACGGGAAGTGGCGAGTTGAAGCTTTGCTTTCTTGCGGTCTGGCGAAGTGGTCTCGCTGGTGGAGATGTCCGGAAACCAAACGTTCATCTGGTCGACTTGTTCATCGCGGGTGCCGTGGATCCAGGTGCGTGTGGCGCGCAACTTCTTGAGTTCCCTACTCTGAACCTGGAGTCCCTTTGGAGCCGGGATGGTCTGGTCGCGGTTACGAGTGTGACGTTTACTGCAAAAGTCTGGACCTTCGAGCAGTTTGGCGATGGAGTTTAGTGGGATGCTGGGATCGATCCAGATTTGTTCCTTTTCACGCTGCTCGTCCGAGATGCGGAAAACCATGATGGGCACACACAATGTAGGTGATGTTTTTGTTCAATTTGGTGGTGTTTGCATGATGATGATGAAGATTGAAGAGCGAATTTGGGATGAGTTCGCGGACGCGAGGTGCAGGCATTAAAAACACGCTAGAGCTTGACCCCTGCTCGCTTTCTGGAAGGCGCCTTCCCAAATGTCTTTGTTGACAGGGACTTTCGAAGCAACAACAACTACTAACGTGAATTCTTGACTTGCCGCTGCTCGCTGCTCTATACGCAGCCATTGACAAAACTAATTGGTGGTCTTTAGAACAATCAAAACTCAACGAACACACACCACAGCCGCCATCATGAACATCAATCAGCGGGACCAGCTCGAAGCCGAACTGGCTCACATCCGTCGTATGCGAGAGCGTGAGGAAAAACTCAAGAAGCTCGAGGAGAATGAGCACCGTGTGCTGGCTCTCCTACACGCAGCCCCAGCTGTATGTTTCTCCAGCAGCATTGAAGACAATAGAGTTGACTCACCTCTCAGACATCCACCCCAATGCAAGCCCAGATGACTCCGTCCACCGAGATGCCCACTCCCACCCCGGCAGCCAAGATCCACAGTGTTGTGGACCTCACCACTCCACCAAAGGAGATCGTGAAGCAAGAGCTAAAGATGGAAAAAGAGGCTTCTCCAATGCCGGTGCCGGCCCAGGTTCCGCACCGTCGTCGCAACCACTGGGTGAAGGATTCATCTTCGTCAGAGGACGTACCACGTCAGGAGGATCAACTCTCCCCCAACCGTCCTGTCAAGAAGAAGCCGCGTGGAGAGCAAATCATTCCCGCTGTCGAAGGCATCGAATTTCGCACCGTCATCACCCAGTTTCATGGCCGGGACCTAGGCTACATGGCTGAGCTGGTCTGCATTTGGTGCAAAGCTAATTGCTCTCTCGAGTCTGGAGTCGAAGTTCTCTTCAATGGAGTCGCTGGTTGGCGCTCGCATGTCAGCAGCTGTCACAAGGGCCAGCTGCCGGAAGGCACCAGACTCACGAATAAATTCGTTCTGCGGGAATGTGTCCAACTCAACAGACTCACACCTCAGCAGGAGCAGGTGGTCTGGCGCAAGGAGGGATTTCCCGTCGTCAAGAAGCTCGGGCCGGGAGCCGAGGCAGGCAGCTCGACGCGAGGAAAGCCCAACAAGAAGGCAAAGGTCGCCGCCGCTGTGACCAAGGCTGAGGAGGAGGATGAAGAAGCAGCTGAGAGAGAGATCATGGAGGCGTTCTCGGCTCCGATCGAGGAACGTGAGACCAAGCGTGAGGGCTCGCTTGCTCTTAGCAACGTCTACAACAGCGACGACAATGATGATGACCACGTTTTTTGGGGCGAGGACGAGGAAGACAGCAAGGAGGGTGTGAAGGGCCGTACGTTGAGTATGACCACTCGCGGCGGCGGCCGCCGCACGAGACGCGGTCCTGACGACGCCTTCGGAAAGGTGGAGTAGTGTGACCCTCTCTGACAGGTCTGATCAACCATTGGGCTGAGATGGCAGTCATATGTATGGAGGATGGCATCTTTGTGTGGTTGAACGGTATGTCTTCGCTCATCTTGAACGGACAGTTTGCTCGAAGGATTGATTGAGAGCATGATGTACAATCCAGCTGTAGGTACCGTGCCGCTCAATTGAATGTCACTGCACTACGCTTCATTACTTGACCAGACGTACCTTGTGACGAGGCATGAGTGCTCATCGTTCTGTAACTTACCTCACCCTCATCTACTTTGTGAGTCTTTGTTGTTGTCGCGTCACGTCTTCCTATCGCGACGTGGTCCATGCTTGTTGTCATGGCGTTTGTCTCTTTATATCCATCTCCCCACCAACCAGCTTCTCTTCCTCACATCATCTGATTGCTGCAACCTCGCCTTCAGTATCCTGCGCTACGCTCTGTCAACAGCATCACTGGTCCAGTCGACATTAGCGGGCAGCGGTCATCCGGTGGCCAATTTGTCGGATCTCATTGCAAGGTTTGTAGATGCACTTCACTTGCGCGTCAACGATCTGACACGCTCTCTCTAGCTTCACAGACTGTCGCTTGTTCTCATCTTCCAGGCATGGCCGCCATCCTCCAGCAAGAGCTCGACGACGAGATAGAATTTCTACAGCTGGAGATCGAGAACAAAAGACGCATTTGCGAGCTGAGAAAGCGGAAGTCTGAGCTTGCACGCCGGACGATTGATCTCACTGAAGTGGACACTGCGGTGCAAGTCATCAAGCGTGAGCCTACCGAAGGTGACATACAAGAGCAGACGCCTGAGCTTGAGAGCCAGACGATTGATTTGGCGGGTCCACGGCCTGAGGTCGCTGGCACCAAACAAAAAATCTCCGCTGCTGCGCCCACCGACATGCCCAAAGCTGTGGCAAAGAAAACAGCACTTCTCGCTCCGCCTTCGACACCAGCCACAGAGCTAAACGGTGTGGCGAGCAGAGCGGCACCTCCTGTTGGTCCGCCAAGACCAGCCGAGAGCAATGAGGCGGCAGAGACTCATCAAGCGAAACGCCAAAGACTTGTCCAAGAGAGCAGGCCGTCGACTGAAGCTCGTCCTCTTCTCGAGGATGACCAGACCCGCCAGCCCGTGCACATCACGGGACACAACACAAGCGCAGGACTTCGATATCCGTTGCTCAAGCACAAATACATAACCTCGCGTCACGGGCCTGTGAACGATGATCTACTCTACTGCTCTGTTGTCAGGTCGGCGAGTCTGAGAGAGTACGTCTCGCTGAAGTGCTGCTTCTGCGATGGCAATTCCTCTGTCCACGCCACGAGCCCGTACTTCAGGGGTCTCCAGGGTGTCCTGTCTCACATGAGCAGTACACATAAGGATGAAGAGTTTAATCCAAGAGTTGAACTTGATCGCCTCATTGCTTCGGTGCTTACGCTGGAGGAAATGAAAGCTGTGGACGAGCGAGACCACAGCTTTCAGGTGGTGTCAGTTCTCGCTGAGGACAAAAACAGGCGTCAGCGTCGGGAGCTGTTGGCAGCGGGACAACATGCCTGATCCTGCGGAGGATGTGGATGAGAGCAGCTTTGTGGTAGTTTGAATATAGGCGACGCTCTGGCAAGGTAGGCGGTTGACACGCGAATAGGTACAAGTGAAGTCCCTGGGGAGTCAGGGGCCAGCCGCCAAGACTGGAGTGTTTTACTTCAACACGTTCGTGCGATGTTGTCATCCGCAGTCCTAATATCATGTTTCATCTGTCGATCTCACGGCCGTCGCACGCTGCATGTTGCACTGCTGGACGAGGTCATTGGACCGGCTATCGCTGCTCAGCGGAAGCATCCTACCACTCACACCATTGCACTGATTGATGCATCAGATTCTCTGGGACTTATACATCCTCTGAGACATCCATATCCTGCCAGTCTGCAACGTCTTGATAGACTAGGACCTTGGGACTGTATGTCATTGCTCGCATCGACTGCTCAAGCTGTCCGGCCAGCATATTGCTATAACAGCTTCATCTTGTCGAGCATGTTCTCATCATGGATGCTACCTCCTCCCCAGAGACTAACACCTCGTTACACAACGTAGAGGATTTGACTAGGAAGAAGCTTTCGAGAAGAAGATGAGCTTCCCGGGGAGCGTTGTCATTGCCTGAGACCCAGATGACTGGTTGGACACAGCCATCCACTGAGCCCTGCCTCGTAGACAGTGTCTTGTATGTATGCAACATTGGCTCTCGTCACTCACATCTTGCTACTAGCGGATACTGGTCGTCCATGAACATCACGATTGAGCGGGATGTCGGAATCTCACGATCGAGCTCTAGCCACTGGGGAACATGACAGGTCCAAGAAAAACATTGATTTCAGAGTCTGTCTTCCGGAAGGCACCGCTTCCCATAAACGCCGTATGAAGGAGGGCACCCTCGCCACTGCATCACTTAGTAGTCCGATCGATCGATCGAATGCACCCATCCGTACTCCTTATAGTCGGGCTCCCGCATTCGGATCTCCTTCAGAAGACGGTCATTCTCGACCAACGTCTCGCCCAGGGTGGCACCATCAGGTCCTTTGATGTCCTTAATCTGATGGAGCAGCTTGTATATGGACTGACGGACCTCCTCATCCCAGTGTGCAGGTGCCTCCTTAGACAGAGTGCTCCCCTTGAGATTCTCGAGATAATCCCTGTTACTTTGGAGGAGAGCTTCGGCTTCTGAAATAAGAGTGCGGTCCATACTGACAGTTTGCAGGTAGCCCTCGATCTCGATGAGTTCGCTGGTGGATTTGCCATCGGTGACAGCAACTGCATTGCCAGATTGGGCTTTGATGATCATCTCGGCGACGTTGCCTTTCTCGTCTGGGTTGAGCGTGGCTACGTGCATGTAGATGCTTGCGGTCGATCTTTTAGCGGCTTTGAAGCGCTGGAGCTGGACCAGAGAAGAAGCTGTCAGTATCGTTGCTGGGATACGATGAGGTCCACGAGGAACTTACCACCTCCGCTGTTTTCAGCACCTCAGGGGATGAAGCTCACATGCCGGCCCGTTTTCTTTAAGCCTAATTTTCGAGAACATGGGGAGGATCATGCCACCGCAATAAATACCGACTTCATAATACCCGCCCATCAGACAGGTCGGTGTCAAGACAAGGGACCCACTCGCAGGAGGCAACTTCACTCGACTTTCACATGCATCAACGCTAGTCCGCTTTCGGTTAGTGGATCACTGCTCAAAAACACGCTAATCCAGCGCGACTCAAGTCAAGCTTCCAACAATTTCCAACAGCTTCCACGTCATTCTTCCACACACGAGCTGCTCAATCGCAGTTCATCCGCCCTTCCATCCTCATCACAGACGTTGCATAACCCCAAACTCGGTTGTATCAAGGTACTGAGATCGCGCAAATGCATTCATCACTCCGGCAACAGCTAACATCTACTACAGACTCTCCAGATGGCTTCCAACGTGGATAGTGATGCGGCGAGTATTGCGAAGAAGCGAGCCCGCATCAAGCAAGAGCGGGAATTTCTTGCGCGCGAAAAAAAGCTTGCGGATGAGGAGTATGACCTTGACCGGCAAGAGCGGGCAGCCGCAGCGACAATGGTAAGTCGCTCAAAAATACCTAGCCGACCCGCACCAATGCTGATTTTTCCAGGCTGCCGCACCGCAGAATCTCGCTCGGCCTCTTCTAGCTTCTGACATCCCAGAGCCGGTGGCCGCCTATCAGCGAGCATCCCAGCGAACAGAAATCGACCTCTGCACACCGGAGCCTGAGTTCAGACCTCAACCAGTAGTTGTGAAGACGGAGCGTGTGGAGGATACCCTACCGACAGCCAATGGTCGTGTCCTACATCGTCGACGCGACTCCGCCGTTGCAACTTCAAGATCAGCATCATCTCACCAAGAGACGTTGCCATCACGCCCTGCCCTCGTCACAAAGCGCAAACGTAGATCCCGGATGGTCAATTACGATGAAGAAGAAGACTATGGTACCAGTGATGAGGATGTCAGCCAATCTACGGAGCATTCGCGTCCACGCCCAGGGTCCGCAATCGCATACGCTCATCACACCTCTGTGAACGAGAACTACCCATCGGTGATCCGGACGGAGACCGGCGTTCTTGCGGAATATAGATGTATGCACCCTGGCTGTCTTGCGAATGGCTTCTGGAGGGACGGCAAGTTTTGCTTCTATCGTGGAATCGTTGGACTCTGCAAACATTACGGACAGACCTCCGACCACCCGAACTATTCGAGAGTAGAGTTGGCTACCAAATGTGTGTATCATGAGCTGGACGAGCGCGAGACCGCTGCTGTTCTGGGACAGAGTAACGGGGTTTACGTCATCGAGAAGATTTGGGCTGGTAACAGGTCGAACAAGCGGGACAAAGGGTGTGCGCGGTCCTCACGCAGCCTCCAAGATGCCTCATCGGGTGTACAGCGCCTCTCGAGGGTTGAGTCTCATGGCGGCTCGCCTGCCACAGGTGAAGATCTGGCTCAAGAAATCGCAGGTGGACAGAACCGCGGGCGCTCTGCTGGTTCCGACATGGACGATGAGGAGGGTGTGATGAAGTATGAGAGTCAAGACTGACTGACATGGTCTTTCAACTATTGACACAGCTGCAGAAGAAGATGTTAGACGTGAACTGCCTGACGCAGTCATGTAGCGAAGTGAAGCAGAAGATACCTGTAGATGGCTTTTGTAAGGGAGATTGAACCACGTGGTAAGGTCTTCTTCATACGAGCGCGTCAAAGAGCTGCTGAGATGTTACAAAGTCAAACAAAAGTTCAAGTAGACATCAAGGATTTCACTTTCTTGACGAATTCATCATTCATACTCGCAGTGGCAGCAGTACCATCTCTTCTTTCGCAGCCTCGATCATTTCTGTTCTGAAGCATCTTTTGAAAAGACTTTTGTGATGATTAGTCGCCATTCAATTACAGTCGTTGCTTCCTGGGTGAAACTCAATCTGGAATCTATGTCCCAAACATCGTATTCAGCAGAAACTCGTATCAGACCAGTTCTTGCCAGCTGAGCACTGAGGCAAAAGGGGGCTCTGAACTTTGTAAGGATCGGTATCTCGATCAGAAAGAAGACCCGTGTTTGCCATGTTGCAGCTCACGACACAGCTGCTGCTGTCTTCGCCACGTAATTAAGTACCCACCAAAAGTACCCGAGCCTTCATCCAGTACTCCATCAGCTTTCAGCCACTCAAGTATTCGCTCCTTTCCCACAGGCCATTGTGCAAGACTCACCCTTCCTTCGCTCCACGTTCTCTGGGCGTACGAAGCTCAATCTCCAGTAGCAACAACTGATTGATCTCGTCCAAAAGCTCCACGTTATCCTTCTTGATATGACTCCCCGTGAGCAGGTCTCTGAGGTAATTGACAGCACCACGTAGCATCCTATCAGAGCGCTTGTCATCCTGCTTCTTCAGTCTCTCCGTCATTCGTCCAAGCACAAGCGATCCAGCATGAACGATTCGAAAGGCTAGCTTGCTTCCCCCTCCCAAAGTCGGAGACACAATCCCAGCTTTGCTTATGCATGCGTTGAGCTTGAAAGCCAATACTTGCTTTGGTGCGAGGGTACGTCGACGCAAAGCAGCAACTTGTTGAGAGAGTTTGTCGTCGATAAGAGGAACCATGGCGCTCACCCCATTGTCTGCTTCTTTGTTGTATACCTCTTCCCAGTGCGAGCCGAGGAGCCGGAGTGGATAGTATGCTGCTCGCATTTCAGCTTCTGTGAAGTCCTTATGCAGTGGATATCTGTATTTAAGCATGCGGCAGCAGTTCCGAGAGCTGAGTTCCGAGCAGAGCGAGTAGAATATGTTTTCGATGGCTGCGCTTCGCCACCGGTTGGGAGTCTTCGTTCTTCCGGCTCTGTCATAGTACCATGTTACATCAGGGACATCCAAATTGATATGCCACGCACGATGCAGGAACTCTGGCCAACTGATGCTTGACATTCGGTGAGCATCTGAGCCACGGCTGTGGTCGTAGGCTCCGACAGGGATGAAATTACCGCAGCGAATGCCGTGAGCCTCGATTTGACTTGGGTAAACTTTGATTGTGATGGTGTTGTCGGCGTACAGAATGCTCCGGGCTTCGCGGTGGATCTTCTTGCAGGTCCGCAAGATCTGTGGATGACAGGTTCTAGAACCATCCTTGATTGCAAGAAGCTCTCCGTAAATGAGTGTCCGCAGTTCAGGAGCGAGATTGAAGAAGCGGAATGCGGTTTTCTGATCGGCACGCTCGAGAACTTCGATGCACTTTTTTTCGGTTGGCAACGTCATGTTGTAAATGAGAGGTGTGCGGCGATGATGTTGAAATGTTTGCTTAAATTGTTTGGAAAGGGTTCCTGCCGACGATTTTGCTGACTGTTGGCTAAATCCGGAGCCAAGCTTTGTTGCTGTTGAAAAGTGAAGTGGCCGACTCAAAGTACTGTGGAGTCGCTATCTGTTCTCGCAAAATAGTGGTGTGAGGCGGGGAAGCACAGACGCCCTGTCACATGCGAATTTTAGCATATGGGCTACTGGCCTGGGTCCCGAACAGCACTCTTCAAGATGTGGGTAGGCACTTCAATATATGAGCATCGCTCAATAGGTCTGCATTGATTGATCGTCGAAATAAAAAGTAATGGACTCAAGTCGCCGGACAATCTCCTTGTATGCTTCTAAATTTCTAATTTCTTCCGCTCAAACCCTTGTGCCCTCTTCTCCAACCTTTTCAAGACGCCCGAAGCTCAATAGCAAGAAGCAAAAGCCCTCTATACTCTTCCTCCCACTCTGGTTTTCCGGGCCTAAAATAATGGGTCGCGCGTTCCCTGAGCATTTTCAATTTGTCGGCAAGTGCGTCATCTAAAGCCTCACCGGTTGACAATCCAACACTTGCAGCTGCTTCAAGACAAGCCACGGAAGTCCAGCTTTTTGCCTTCGTCCTAAGCGTAGGAGTACTAGCCAAGACCATTCTGTTCGATGCTTCGTCAATAATATTGATCGAGGCTGCTTTCGGCAAGCGCCAGCCTTGTCGCAACGCAGTGGCTCGCTGATAGGTGGTGATATCATGAAGATAAAGAATGTCTCCGCCGGGACTGTTCTTCATGACACCCAAGCCAAGCAGACGCATCGGGTAATGCGTCCTGCGGATTGCAGCTGTTGTAAGATAAGCCGGATCTGACGTCCCCAGATCAAGAGAGATATTGCGACAGCGGTGATTCGAGCTGAGTTCCGAGCAGAGAGAATAAAAGACATCGCACATGTTGGAGATACGACGATCATAGGGCATATACCACCTCTTCGAGTTTGGCGTACAGAACCATGTATCTTCCGGGGCCTTGATGTGGATAGACCTTGCTCGACGAAGAAATTCGGGCCACTGGATCTTACCAATGCGATAATCCTCAGAAGGTTCTTCGTTGATCAGATAGTGAAACATGGAGCGAGGATTGTAGGGTCCACATCGCATCTGCGAAAAAGTCAAAAAGTGTTAGCATATCCTGGGTGAATTCGATTGCAAACTGTTCACACTTACGCCGCAAGTCTCAACTCGGTCGGAGAAAGTCTCAATAGTGATGACATTATCATCATACAAGAAACCGCTGGCCTCCCTGTTGATCTGTTTGCAAGTGGCCAGAATCTGTGGATGGCACGTAGTTTGACCAGGGAGTACCTTGAGAGAATACTCACATATCATATTGCGGATTTCGGGAGGAAGATCCAGAAAGCGGTGGAAGGGACGACTCTTATCGGCTTTCTTTAAGATGTCGATGATGATGGATTTCTTGAGCCGCTTGTATGTGACATCGATGTGGCGAGCGGCGGCGAATGCTTTCAGCTCGTCCACCTTGCAGCGTTGGTATCTCATGGTGGGCAGCAGTGCTCGGAGCTTGTTGTTGTTGTGGGAATGGGATGGAGTTTTTAAATTGACAACGCAGGTTTTGCTCACGTGCGAGTCGAGATGGTTGTTGAAAGACAAGAGTGATTATATACTAAGCTTGAGAAAATATGGCAACTTTTGAGGACAGAAACAGCACGGACTTACTGTTATGGCGCATTAAAATGTAAAAACACTATCGAGATCCGACTCTTCCGGCTAGAAATTGCGACAGGAGTCCAAAGACCATAGCAGATAAGCTTTGGCTCCACTCACCTCAACAAGTCATACACCACGCACCTCTATTCCACTTTTGCAATTCAATATACAGCACATCATCTCTTCCCTTTCTTCTCTCCCTTTTTACTCTTCTTCCCGCCATCACCCGCAAGTTCCCTCTGTGCCTCCCCAAGCGCCTCCCCAGCCTTCCGTTTCTTCTCAGCTCCTTTACCCGTCTTGACAGCAACAGTACCACCACTCTTCAAGCCTTTCCCAACAGCCTTCTCAGCTTCTTCCCACTCCATACCTTCGCCTCCAATCTGATACCTCTCGAGTGGTAGGGAGTCGATCAAAGCTCTCTTAGCTTCCCTCTCCTCTTCCCTCTCTCCTCGCTCCTCAGCTTCGTCAGCACCAGCCTGCACAAGTTCCTCCTCCAGTGCCTTTGAGATGGCCTTCCCATCAATCGGTCCGCTTTCCTCCGGTGCCTCGACAGCAGGAATAGTGCTCGCCACACCCTCTTCCGTAATGCTACGAAGATAGCTCGAAACCTTCCGCACGAGTTTCACGAACATGGCGAGGACCTGTCCATCTCCAAGGCCGACGTCTTTCGCGACATCCTCCAACAACCTCCTTTGGCACCCAATAGCAATCATCACAGCCTTCTGCACAGTCTGCAGTTTGACACCCTCCAACTTGCCCCTGAAATATAACTCTGCAATCCTAGGCATGAGATCCACAATAACGTGATAATCCAACATGTTGTTCGCATAATTCTCTAGACGTAGCAGATCGAAAGGACTGAAATGCTTATCCAACTCGCTCTTCGTCATGCCTTTCTCGGTGTCAGAGACCGAGCTGAAACCTTTGCGTGCAGACTCGTCGATCGAAAGAGCTTGTACGCAGCCGAATGAGCGGAATTGGTAGCCTAGAAGTGAGAGGTAGCGACGATGGAAGTCTTGTGCGTAAATACCCAGCCAACTGGGGTCCGAAGTGTCGTTTCGGAGGGTGCGGAGCATGATGCAGCTATGTTCGCCGGTGAGATCATTTGCTGTTTGGCGGAGGTAGACGGGCACATAACCTGCTCTTTGCCAGAACTTATGTAGCGGTTGAGTGAGACCATAGCTTACACCGAGGTAGTCCAATGGTTGTGGTCGAGATTCTGAGAGGCGGGCGAAGAGTGGTGGCATGGCTGAGATGTCTCTTACCCGGACGTTGTCGGTTTTGAGTGAAGAGTTTTCAAGTTCAGCGTCTGTTACTCGAACCATTGTTTGCGGCTCTTGTGGAGCGGCATCCTCGTCCAAGGATATGAATTTTCCCTCGTAGAATTCTGTGAGAAGAGCCATTGCCCGCGATCCATATCCCATCCCGGCATAGTCTGGGTTGGTGGCGATGCGCGCTATCCTCGCACCACTCAGACCAGCGAAATCGGAGTCTTGGAACTGTTGTGATACAGTCCAAGGAATCAAATCACCTGCTGCTCGCTGGCCGCGAGAAAGAGAGTTGTTGACGCTTTCTTTGGAGATCTGGCCTTCGAGCGCTATCTGTAAGACGACCAGGATCTCAGGTAGTTCTCTGGTGTTTTCATTCGCGGGAGCTGTGAGGACGAAAAGCTGATGTGCGGGTGCGTCGGACATGAGTTGAAGGTCATTAGGTGAGTTTTTGTAGTGCGAGGCGACGTATAACGCCATCATGCGTTGGAGGAATTTCTCACTGATCGGATGGAAGGAGAATAGAGTGTCACGGTTGACTTGGAGAAGCTCACATTGTGATGGTGGAGGTGCGCCTAGGAGTTTGGTCTTTTGTGGAAGGGTGGCGTCTAGACAGAGGAGCCCGTTGAGCCACTTTTCGACGCCGTCGCCTTGAGCGTATCGGATGGGTTCTGAGAGGGTAATTTCGCGGAGTGAGCGGTGAGTGTCAGGTGTGTGGTCTTCCTTTGACTTTTCTCGGCCAACGACTTTGTCCTCTCCTTTCGGATTGGCTCCACTCCGAGACTGTTCTCGCAGTTGCTGTATGAGCTTGAGTGATAGTGAGCGGCCAGTACCTTCGTATCCGTTGATTGTGGAGGACATGAAGACCAGATAAGGTCCCATCAGTTTCCGCACAAGTGGAAGTGGGATAGCGGCTGCCTCATCAATCACGAGAAGCTCAGCCTGTCCCAGCGCATATGCGTCTTGTGGCTGGATGTACTGAATGGTCTGTCGATGTTGTCGGTGCACATTCACACGTACGATTGCCTTGTTGAAGTCTGGGTTGGCAGATTGTGTGATGGTGTAATCCAGGTGGTCTAGATACCCTAACGCATCGAATCCTTTGAAGACGAAATCGAAGAGGGTCTTCAAGTTTTCGGGTGAAGGCGATGTGATGAAGATGTTGCTGTAGCCATGGGCAATGGCCGCTGCAATGGCCACTCCAAGCGCAGCCGATTTACCACGACCTCTACCGGCAGTGAGAGTCACCGTGCTGGCCAGTGTCTTTTCCGAAATCGCCTCGACAAAAGTGAGCAGCGCTTTTGCCTGGTCGACCGTCTTGGCCAGCTGCACCAAATCGCCAACGGGTTTTGTGTCCGCCAGATTTTCCTTGATACCATCCAGTTCAGCTCTCGCTTTTGCCTTTTCGCCGTCTTCTTCTTGTATTTGCTTCTCAACAATGCTCCTTCCGCCAGAAATCGGCAATACATTCATCTCATCGTCCAGCACTAGACACGACTCGCACTTTCCCAACGATAAGATGAATCGCTCGTTAAATCGCGCCGTCACGTCATCGTGCGCCTCTGTGCGATATCGCGAGTGGGCGTCCATGCTCAGTGTGTAAAGCTGCTTCAAACTGCTCATTCCCTTGAGCAATAATATGACCAGTCCACCTCCCTCAACAGTCTCCATCGTCTTTGCCAGCAAATTGGGCGTAATAGCCTCAAAGTCCTGCAGAATGCACATGCCGTATGTATTTCCCAAAATCTTCTCGGTCTCCTTGTAATAGACATATCGGATGTTCTGTGTGCTCACAAACAACTCAAATGGGTCTTCATTATCCGCCTCGCGCACGCCGCGCTTGATCTCCTTTTTGATCTTCTTTTCCCGCTTCTGTCGGTGTGATGAAAAGCCTAGAAGCTGCTTTTTGTACGCCCATAGTACTGATTTGTTGAGTTTGATGTCCAAATTGAGCAGAATGTGGTATAAATTGACGATTACGTCCTTTTGTCGGTCTCCTACGATGACGAAGAAAGACCGCTTCTTGTCCGCCATGCCATTGCGAATGAGCGCTGGAATGCGCGCATCAATCGCCTTTTTCGGCATGTTGAGTAGGCAGGAGGGTATTTTCGGAGGTTTATGGTGGGACTATCGAGCCATAAGGTAAATCGGTGGTAGAGTCGGCGAAAGTCGAGGCGGAGAGGACGACGTGGGTGGGATGTGAGTTGAAGTTGCAGAGGAAGACTTTCACGAGACAAATTATTTCGAGCTCCACGCGATCTAGATCTGCGCTAGCGGGTCGATCTGCCGAGAAAAGTGGGGCCGCGTGCATGATTTGTTGTCGACGTCGACTGGCCATCTCACCTATGACAATACCTCTCCGAGAAACTGTTCTGGGCGGAGAGATAACGTGAGACTATTCGTGTGGCTGGAACTAATGTGCAACTCAAGTATTACTATGGACGTACAGCATACACATCTCGCGATCGCATGAGAAGAACGGCGGCCAAAGGCTGGGCGATGGACTTATCTTGACGGCATCACATCTGCTCAGAGCACCGGACTGTCCAGACCCCAGTGTACCCGGGTCCTTGTCTCGGTCTGTCCATTCGAATAGCAATGGGCTTGATGTCTTCTTCGTGGCATTCCTGTGCGCTCAAAAGCCCATCGAGAGAACTACCATTTGACCTGGCGAGGATCTAACATGCTCCTATGCGAGGCTGGACTCAAGCGTCTCCCTGATGTTCCCATAATCTTCCAGGCCCCGGTGGTAGTGATGGCTTTCAGATACTCGTCGAGCTCGCTGCAATGATCTGTTAACATGCATTCACAGAGCTTATCAGACGGTAGACATACCACATCAGAACCTGTGCATCTCTAAGCCGCTTCTGGATGAGTTTGTAGCTGCTCTCGGTGTTCGCCAACCACACTAGGAGCTGGGCGCGGTAGAGCAGTGGAATCCGCTCTCCTCTGAGCAGCAACTCGTTGCATGTCGATCGCACCACCGATCGCACCGGATGATCTTCTACTTCCGACGCATCCAACTGAGCGTCGATATCCGCTATCTCCTCTGCGGTTTTTATCAAATTCGCCCGAGCGTCCATATCCGCTATCTCCTCTGCGATGTCTTTCATAAGCATGTCGAGCTCGTCGTTGTCAGCTTCCCACTCCGAAGCGCGGTGAGCCAGGCAGTAGTTGCCCATGGTCGCGAGGGTGAAGATGGGCGATATTTGAAGCTGGCGTCCCTAAAGCGAAAGGCTGGGATGTTGAGTTGGCAGGTGAGTGTGAACGATCGCGATATCAAGGGTTGAAGTTTTGAGATGGACGTGAAGTTCGAATTTCGAAGGAAGTTGTTGTTCGTCTCAAGCTCCTTCCCAGTCTCAATCCGGCTTGTCGATCGCCCGACGGACAGTGAGGTAAGCCACTATTCCTTTTGCTTTTCTCTTGCGGACTTCCCACCTGAACAATCATCACTGACTCAAGTCCCCTCACTCACAGATGATCTCGACTTTCGCTGACTCTTCCGACGTCCGTAGTGCATCGGGTCCCCCGTTTTGATTGAAGTCCCAGCTCCATGTGCTGACTTGGTCGGTAGCTCCTACCTCCTTTCAGACCCTTGGATTTTCAAGATGCCCTCCTCGGAGGATGCCTTCCCCAACTTGTTGAATAGAGGAAGTCGCATCCTCGGAAGGTAGGAAAGCCTGAATGGAGGTATGGTAACTCCATGTTGCTCGCTCGAAGCATGCTAATGATATCTTCCATTCAGGTCTCGACATTAACTCGAATCTTCGGTTGCGGTTAGTACCTCAGCCTAGCATCTCGACCTTGCATTCAGGTATGTCAACTCCTCTCGCTCACTCTCTAAAGAGATGCCCGTAGAGGGCTTGTTTCAAAAGCTTGGAATACACTTACATTCCCGCGCAGAATGTTCCGGGCTCGGCTCAGTGCATAGCCTGAGATCATCCGTTGCCACCACACCAAATATATCTATCTAACACATCTTCTACAATAGCTGCTCGCACCCGCGAATTTACCAGCTGTACACCACAATCATCCGCTCGGCATGTCCGCCTCTTCTTTTAATTGTCGACGGCGAGATGATAGAGATGACGGAAACGAGGGCAACAACTGAAAGGTTGGCTGGACATGGCGCTGCCAAGATACCTTCACTGTTTCTCGAACCTCACAGCTTCGAGAGCCTGATAAACGCCATGGAAAGAACTTCGAAAGGTCACGTTCATCATCGATGGACCAAAGCCGAAGGAAATTCGAAATGGATCATAGCTTGGTCTGTTATTCCTACTACCTGCAAGATATCTGCCCAGCTCAGAGCAGAACGTTGAGGAAGCAGCACTGTAGATGTACTCACATACTTCTTGAACTTGCATTTCAATTGGGAAAGCAGATAGATCAGTGGAAAGCTGCGACTGGTCTTTTGTGACTACCCTAAGGTAGCTATTATGGCTAAAGAGTAATTGTACTTGAGCATAATTCCAAATCCGTCCTAGTGTCAGCCAAGCAGCCAAGGATCTTCTAGCGCTACCTTACATGTTGATGAGAGTTCCTTTTCCTTCTTTCTTTCGACCACGATCCATCACATCTTCATCAATGTCTGAGTTCACGCGATACGGAAGTCTCGGTACCTTGCAAACGAGTCCACATCAGTACCCGGACAAAGAAGCGCACTGGGCGCCTGACTAGCAAATCTGAAATTGGTGTCACCCATCGCACACCATCAGCACTACTGAGCCTCATCAGACAGAGACACGTCAAATGCAGCAAGACCAAGATGGCGTGGTGACCGTTCGATGCGAGCGGTACACCCTGGACTTTCCCTGATTTGTCTCCATCGGTGCAGAGCCGCCGCCAAAGAGATAGATGCAGAACATGGGGAACGCCGTTCATCGACTTCCTCGAAGATGCATTCTAGGACTCTATTCCGGCAATAACTCTGGCATGTTCTACGAACGCTCGAAGTTAGAATTGCAATGCATCAGTCTGTGGCTAGTTGATGGACAACTGCCCTTCCGCCATCAACATCTCAGCCTCGAGATTCTGCGCTGGAGGCACGCTATTGAATTATCCTCCCATCGATTACCGCCCACCTTTACACTTACTCTGTACCTCGCAGGAGTGGTGCTTCGGCCTGCCAGCTCGCGTCAGCAACGACTGCCATTTTTTTCTCAGACTCATACACTCTTTGTGCTACCACAAGGATGTGCCGACGATCTGCACGTGTTCGAAAAGCAGTCGATCGTCCAGACGATTGTCTAGCAATCGAAGGCTTGTGGAACATAAGAGAAGCTGTTGCCGTCGCAAGATTCGTGATCGCTCTCGACTCTCGAAGAAGCTCCAAACCACACACGGCACCATTTTCGGCGAAGAGGAAAGGGTCCACTCATTACGGTTCGGTGGCTCTGTAACCCAAGATGCCACAGCTGTGTCGGACACGCTGGCTGTCACGGTCATGATGCAACCTGAAGTTACCATATCGACCTTGACGACTTTAAGCAATTCGTCCGAGGTGTTGGCCAGTGGTGGGAAAACATGTGCAATGTACTGCGATCGTCATCATAAGTCGGTCGTTCGCGTCGTCCTATTGTTCTTCCGCTCCGAGCTACACCGCATTGCAGTGTGGTGTTCCTCCATATGGCCGGGCCGATACTGCATCAGGACACATCAATCAACTCCGACATCTTCACTCTTATCAATTCGCCCGAATGCGATCAGACACACATCTGATCCAACTTTCGGCGAACTGCTGGCGAATTGAAGGTTGTTCGTAAGGGTCCTTGAGGGTTCTTCACATGGGATTTTAAATCCCTCTCGCTAGCGAAGCTAGCCTACTTTAGGTGAGGGATTTATCGACCTCGCGTGCCCTGCATTGCGTGTACAGCTGGACATCTGGACTTCGATCTTCAGCTGTTTCGTGCATTCCACGTGCAGACATGTCGCGAACACGTGTTGGCGACAGCGGCATTGCTTGAGCAATTTCATGTGCTAATAACATTTGGATTGTTCCATAGGCAGAGATTAGCTTTTTCTTACTGTGCTTATCTAGACCACGCGTCTGCTGTGCTGCTTTTATTTTCGAGCTTCTGCTCTTCCCCTCTTCTTCTTTGAGTGTATCTACATCGACTGGCTGTTCGAGGACGTCGCGCTGCAGTTGGATTGATACCTGGCATGACTTCCTCGAGCGAGTCGGACGACATTTCTCAAGTTCAAGCAGCAACAGGGCTCTCTTTTGAAGAAGGCATTGTGAGAAACATCGTCAGAATGTGAAAGAAAAATGCTAATATTCATGTGTGCTTTGCCAGGTCTTCAGCCGTGCTCGAGCCAAACCCAATACCCTCAAACGCACCCTCACCTCGAAAACGTTCGATGCAGATGATCCGGCAGAGTCTGGCCTCCGTCGCCCGACGGATGTCAAACGTCGACAGGTGTTTCGCGGAACACAGCTGTTGTTCCTCTCCTATCAGAGTATCGGTGTGATCTATGGCGATATCGGAACATCCCCACTATACGTATTCTCCGGAGTATTCAGCGCCCCACCTGCAAAGGATGATTTGATCGGGGTGTTATCCTTGATCTTATGGAGTCTCATCATGATGGTGACTCTGAAGTAGGAAATTTCTCGACCAAAAGCCTTCGCATATGAGAGCAAAATATACTCATACTGTGCTTGTTTTTGGTCACATCCTGCATTGTCGGATCCATTGCTAACACTTTTGCCACTTTACAGATACATCATCATCATTCTGAATGCCGACAATGAAGGAGAAGGCGGAACGTTCTCGACCTACAATTTGCTCTCCCGGTATTCACGCATTCTCAACAGAGATCCTCGCGAAGAACAGCTAGTCGACATCCGACGGTATGCAACAGACGATATGCGGCCTGCAAATCTGAAAGTTAGGAACTCGATGGAAAGGAGCAAGTTCTTCAAGGCCCTCCTGAAGACTATTGGCGTATTTGCAGTCACAATGGTTCTCAGTGATGGCGTACTCACTCCGGCGCAATCCGTCCTAGGAGCAGTACAGGGCCTCGACGTCGTCGTGCCGAATATCTCCGAAGGAACGGTCGTCGGTGCCACATGTGGAATTCTGGTAGCGTTGTTCGCCATCCAGCCATTCGGCACAGGGAAGATCGGCGCTGTATTCGCTCCTGTCATCATTATCTGGCTTGGGATGCTAGCTAGCTTCGGGATCTACAATCTCGTTCATTATGATGCCAGTGTCTTCAAGGCGTTCAACCCTGGAGAGGTACGCAACATCAGCTGGCAGGATGCATGAGCGCTGGCTCGTCTCAATCGTCACCTTTCTCTGGGGCTGTTGTGCTTCCTGCACCCTCCCGATGCTAGGTTAGCCACTAGCCAGGCCAGAGAAGCCGACCTTCGAGACATGCTGCCGCTCACATTCTTCACCCTGAACCCCACGCAAACATTCAAGACGCTTGCTAACCTTCACGTCCCTCGCTTTAGGCATTCTCTTACTTCGTTCGAAACAAATACGACGGATGGCATTCATTGAGTGGAGTTCTCCTTGCATTCACAGGTGTTGAAGCACTGTTCGCCGATCTGGGTGCATTCTCGAAGCGTGCCATTCGAATCAGTTGGCTTGGGTGGTGTCTACCATGCTTGCTTCTTACTTATACTGGCCAAGCAGCCTATATTTCAGTTCATCCAGAGGTGGGTTTGTGGCTTCGTAGCCATATCAACACCTTTAGAGTGACGCTAATCAACTTTGAAGGCCTATACGTACCCAGTCTTTAACACGGTGCCTCCTGGATGCTTGATTCCTTCTATTATCGTGGCAGTGATGGCTGCTATTGTTGCTTCGCAGGCTATCACAACCGCTAGCTTCCAGCTTCTCTCTCAGATCATCAAGTATGTGACATTTGTCCTGTACCGATATGGCCTCTAACCGATTTCGCAGGCTTTCTTACTTTCCTCAAATTGAAGTGAAGCACACTTCGAAGACGTAAGTCAGACTGAAGAGGCCAAGGCACAGATTTCATCCTGCAGTCTATGGCCACACTTTCCATTCTTCTCCATTTCAAGCTGACCATTTCAGACACCACAACCAACTCTACGTACCTCTTGCGAACTGGCTCCTTATGATCGGTACAGTCGTGGTGACGGCCGTTTTTCGCAACACCACATCTCTCGGCAATGCTTACGGGGTGTGTGTCATGTTCGTCACATTCTTCGGTAAGTATGACAAAACTCCAATTTTCACCACCGTTTTACGGTCATATTGAACAGCTTCGCTGACGCTTTTGTTTTCCACGATTAGATTCCTCGATGGTGACGCTAGTAGCGCTTATTATCTGGCGTATACCTCCATGGTTTGTTGCCCCAATCGCTTTAACATTCCTTTCTATGGACGGTGCTTTCTTGTCCGCCGCACTCACCAAGGTCCCACTCGGAGCCTGGTTCACTCTTGCATTGGCAACAGTCCTCGCTTCTGTGTTCATTCTGTGGAGATTTGGCAAGGAACAGCAATGGGCAGCGGAAAAAGAAGATCGCCTTCCACTTTCGCAGTTTGTTGAGCTTAATGACGATGGCGACTTTACTCTGGCTGCCATCAATGGTCAGAAAGGAGGAGAGACTCTTACTACCACCAAAGGCTTTGGCGTCTTCTTCGACAAAGGCGGCATCAACACGCCACAGGCATTCAGTACGCATCATGTTCCGACCTCTTATTGTTCCGTCGCTAACACAGCTAAAGGTCACTTCATCGGAAAGCTGGTATCAACCCCAGAGGTCATCGTCTTCTTCCACATGCGACCACTAGAGTATCCAACTGTCCCAGCTGAGGAACGCTTCGTCGTTTCCCAGATCAGATCCCTTCCGAACTGTTATCGGTACGTTGCCTCCCTCTTCCCAGACTGGTTTTAGGCATCGCTGACTGTTTCAAAACAGAATCGTTTGCAGGCATGGATTCATGGATGAAGTCATCACTCCAGACTTGGCAGCCGTCATATACTCTCATCTGAGAGCGTATCTGATAGACAAGGCAAGACCAGCGACCTCTGATCCACGACAAGGTGACTTCTCTGCCACTTCAACGGTAGTTGACGAAGAGTCCGCCAGTCCGTCTGTGAAAGAAATTTCGGTGGGTTTCACGACAAGACAAGCTGAGGTTCCTGAGGCCACTTCCCTTACGAAGCTGGACCGGGCATACAACCATAGAGTTCTCTATGTCCTTGGAAACGAAGAAATGCACGTCCGGAAAGGACGCTCGATCTGGCGATGGTTGGTTCTGAAGGTCTTCTTGTTCATGAGGGAGAACTCCAGAGGCAAGATTCAGAACCTGAAGATTCCTAATGATAGGCTGGTTGAGATAGGCTTCGTGAAAGACATATAGGTGTCCGTAAAGCATATAGGTCCGATAATGACTGATGACCACGGTTCAATCAATTCGTTGATTACACCAATATCGTACACAGCATGCATACTGTTAGCCTCCGCCAGTCGTGTTAACAATGTCCAAATTCAACTTCGCCGAGCTATGACTCCACTCTCGCGATCTGAAGGGATGGCTGTTGCGACTGCATTGCGTGTGTTAGCTCTCCCTGATCTGTGAGAGGATGTCATGCTCATTTTACGGTCTTATCAAATTTGACGTGCTGCCTCTATGTCAGATCAACTATCCGCTGGCACTCAATCGTCCGCAGCAAAGGTCGCTGCAGGCGCAACGTGCACCTCCCAGTACTTAGCCATGCCAGGATCCATCTTCTCCTTCTGCAAGTCCGTTCGAGTGTCATTGCCATACTGCGGATGCGTAACACCCACATCAAGCACTCCCTTACGAGTCCCATCCTTGAGATACTGCATGAACTCCATGCCTGTGAGGTCGATATGATCAGCAAATGGGTTATGATGTGATTATATTGTTGGGCGAATACGTACTGACTCTCACATACTCCCTCAAACCCTCCCTGACATTGATCGTTGCGCCAGTTGTCCAAGACAGAAGCAGTGGTTCGATCAAGGGACCATCTGTGATGCTCGGATGGGATGTCTTCAAACTCGTCATGAACCATGTGGCTCCACATCTTTGCAGCACTTCTAAAGCGATGTCTTTGACCGTATCGAAGTGTGGGCGTCCTATTGCAAAGGTCAGTTTTAGTCACGGCCTCAGCAACCTCAGGAAGGCCATTTATCATTCAGATTCTTACCATAGAATATCGTGTGAGCTTTCGACCATGAATCTGAATGAACGATAAGAAGTGGGACATCGATATCGGGATTGAGCCGCCCAGAGGACTTTCCGGGGTCTAGTATTATTCCACCCACTGCAGGATTGTTCCAGGCACTTGTTGTCTTGTTGGCGCTCTTCAGAGCTTGCATCGCACCTGTTGCTCCAAAAGAGTGGCCTGCAATGAGAAGATGCGAAAAGTCTAGCCGATCTTCGAAGGCTGGTAGGTTCTGCCCTTCCTTCCGATAGTTCTGGTCGTAAATGTCGCGGCCTTTTCCTGCATTCAAGTTTCGCAGTACCGACACCGTTTCCTCGATCTCAATGTCACGAAATGCAAGCTTCTGAAATCGCCAGTCATCGTTGGAGACCTCGTCATCCGGTCCTTGAGCCTGCAACTGGTCCGCTCTGGAAAGGAGGACATCCTTCTTCTTGTTATCTGGGAGATGAACAGTAGAGCCAGGGCCTGTAAAAGTAGAGACTTGTCAGCAGATGATAAATCTATTGGTAATGTGCAGAGCTGTCCAAGATGAAGATTATCCAAAGATTTCGCCGACCAACCTGGCCTCTCTAACGACTGTGCTAGTCGTAAGACTCTCAAGGGTCCCAAAAGCAGTGCCCGCGATGGGTGAGCATTGTAGAGATGATCAACTCGAATGCAATGACCACGTTGCTCGTCGTATAATCCTAGTCTTGACAGCTATGGTAATGCGTCACACTTACAGCTACCGTCTCGATGCTCGATGGCCGCAACGACCACACCTCGACTTGCAAGTTCTCCACAGTATGCAGTGTAATCGGTTCGGGAGCTCACATCTCCGTGGCTTAGCACAACAACTGGCAAGTGCTGGAGCTTGTCTTCACTCTCTGACGATGGGATGAGGGGTACATCGACATCCGCAGGAATATTGATACTGCTAGCAAGTCCCCATAGTGCCTAAAAGCCAAGTACGGGAGGTAAGCATTGATTGAGAGCCAATGAAAGGTTTCAAAAACATACAAAAGTAAAGAGAGGTCTGGAGAACCAGTTGTCAAAGTGCGCAGCAATGGCATAACCTCTCGCAGTGAGGCTTATAGGTTTTGGGAACCACTTGTGACGCGGCTGAGCACTCTTCAGTCCACTGGCCGCAGGATAGTACAGAGTGAAGAGCACGGTGTCAAGCATGAATGCAGGCTGCCTGTTATCTTTGAACACCGCATCTCCGACTTGGCGTGGCTCTGGAACTGCAACCTCTACGTCTATCGCGGCAACTCTGTACGGTCCAGTATAATGTGGAAGTCTTGAAGCAAACAGAGGTGAACCGACAATGTAACAGTACAGCACGTAAAGTGCTGCGATGGAGAATAGAATGTATCCAATGGTGAAGCGAGGTCGAAGCAACTCTATGCATCGCTGCAAGAGCGAGGATTGGCTGCTTTCAAGCCATCGGGGTCGCAAGGTCTCCATGTTGCCGTGAGCTCTGTAAAACAGCCTTCTTGTCCAAGACGGAGTATTCTGTAGCCAGCGCGGCGGTTTCCTGTAGCCGTTCTCTGCTTCAATATCATATGCTGGTTCTGTAAAGGGCAAAGGCGCATCCGGTCCATCCGCGTCTCTTTCATCTGAATAGCGGTCTAACTCAAAAGTATCATCCGGGCTTGTGTCTGTTGACATCGTGCGACGGGCATCATTGATGCATCGTATATATGTGGCGTCGACTGTAGGTCAAGGTGATGGTGTAATGGACGATGCGTTGTGGCAATTGAAGTGAAAGTCAATGTTAGATAATTGCGTCATTCTTGCCTGAGGCGAACATTGGGTCGACGACTTCATCCTCTAATTTCCGTGCATGAGCACGTACTCGTTGCATGTTGCCTATCGATCCAATTATACATGATCACAGCATGAGTCTTGTGTCATGATTACAGGTCTGGGGATCGAAAGAAATTCGTAAAAATCTTCAATTCATCAATCTGGTCATATTATTTGACCAGAGCCTCTACGATAGAGCTATCAATTTTGCACGCATTTACTGCCCTTGCGCCTTGTATGATGCTCCTGGGTAAGGAGTGAACAGCTGAAGAAGGTTAGCTGATGGACTGACTTCGAATTCGTGGTAGAAACTTACCTCATTATTGAGCGACGCCAATTGCGGGCATCCAAGGCTCGACATCGAAGGACCCAAGCTCTTCTCCAAGAAGTCCAAGGTTTGGCCCAGAGGCTCCAGTAGCGGAGTAGCGGCATCAACCAGACCAGCCTGTGTGGTCTGCAAGAAGAAGCAAGCAAGGTTATTGCCCTCAAACAGAGTGTCGGCGCTGTATGCATCTCCGGTAAGGTTACCAGTGTCCACCCCGACGAAGCTGTTCACGGTTCCGGTGTTGCCTTTGTGAGGTTAGCTTTGTCCTTACACCGTTCTACCACTTTTTATATTACCTCCGAAACGAATGATTCCTGGGTACATGCCTTTACATCGTTAGCTAAAGCCTCAATTCTGTACCTACGATAATACTCACCGTTATTGATGACAGTGTCGACGTTAGTATCAACCGTAGTCATGGGCTCCGACGTAGGGCGCTTGTACCAATTCTCAGGGATACGCTCGAGACCGGGAGTGTGAACGAAGTTGCCAGGAGTGCCTAAAAGCAGAGGGTTGTCAGCACACCTCTGATACACAAGGAACTAAGGGAAGCCGTCGAGAAATGCTCGACATCGACTCCATTCCGGTTGCGTACCTGTAACAGAGAAGAAGCTCTTCAGGGTTTCTCCATCAAGAACGCCACCCATGTTCTCCTCAGAACGGTTGGACATGAAGTGAACGACGAAGTTGTGGGCGTCCGGAGCGACCAGACCGGAGAACGGAGCAGAGAAGTAGTATCTTTCGAAAAAAAGTTCAGCAAAATTCCTCGTGGCTGGCGAATCGAACCTTCGACTCACGGGTTGTTGAGGATACTGTACTCCGCAGTGTAATAAGCCTGAGCAGCAGCCTTATCATGCGTGAGTCCATCGTCGCCGAGCAGGCTGTAAAGGTGTTCCCAACGGTGCATCTCAAAGTATCCAACATTTCCATCGTGCATGTATGCATCTCCCTGTTAAAATCGTCAATTCCACCGATGTTCATGCAAGGTACCATCACGTGTTGGCTCACCCTAACGATCGAAGCATCACCCTCATATCTAGAATGGGTGCCGACAATACCACCTGGCTTGCCCAACAGACCCAGAGCGCCGTTGTATGCACCGCCAATGCTCCATGTACCAGCGATTGGGTCGCCCGAGATGGCGATGGCGATGGCTGCTAGAATCAAAGAGAGATCTGTGGACATGCTGTATGCAGATCCGAGGCCGTCGATTGCTGCATTCATCGTCAGCTCCAATTGGCCACAGACTATCGTTCATCCGAGACGTACTCTGCTGTGTTGTTGCGATTCCGTTTCGCGGAAGGAAGCCATGATTGGCTGCTGCGTTCAGTCCAGGACATTGGCCTCGAGCGTCGCTAGATGTGGGTGCTATAAACCTGATTCAGATCAGTAAACAAGATGGAATCATCCGCCCTCAAGAAGAGACTGACTCATGTCCGCTTCCTTGAGTCACATCAACGTATTGGTCCTCAGCATTGAAGATTGTGCAGTTACCGTGCGAACCACAATTGTCTCTGTCAAAATGGTCAGCGAGATCTTGGGCAGTCTCAGAAAGGACAAAAGGCTTGCCTCGTCGTTGTGAATAAAGGTGCGGGTACGGTAGGATATACAATGGCACGTTTCTGCAGTTGTACAGCCTCCATAACTGCAGGGTATGCAATCGCCAACGGCAGTGCCGCAGCCAGTAGAGAAAGTGTGTTCTTCATCTTGAACAGTCTTGAAAAGTTGATGGGAGGTAAGCAGACTGTCAGAGTCAACCCTTTCCAAGAGTAAGTAGTTTCGAGTCCTTCATATATGCCTATGCAACGTTCCAGGTATCATGAGACTCATACGCCACGGCAAATTAGGAGCCTTAGGAGGTACCATATTTGGGTTTGCCGAGCGCTTTGGGCTTTAGCTGCAAGTGAAGGATGTGCGCTCGCAACGCTTTTGGTATTAGGAACTTCTGCACTTGCGTTGTCTTCATCTTCATTGGCAGGTAAGAACCGGGCCGAACACAAACTTGCCACTGTGGCTATTAGCTCTTCATGGTGAGAGTCCTACCCACTGTTCTAAAGTAGAGCCTTGTTCTGGGCTTTGGAGAATGGCATCGATGCCAAGGATCCGGAAAATGGTCCAGGCATCGTGCTCAACTGTCGAGTCCCGGAGCCATGAAACCTATCCTTCTCATCTGATACACCGTTAGCATGATCCCAATTCATCGATCTGCTCACGTCGCTCACGACAGTCCTTATGTCCTCGCACTGGGTCCTCAATGCCAAGGAGTTCATGGCTGGAGCTCTCTCAACATGCATAGCTCATAACCAATAGCGTATGAGCCATTTGTATGTATCTTGCCGCCTCCAGGACGGACGGATACCAAAGTGTGCACCACAACGAACAAGTGCTGAACCGAAGGGCTTGGCTTTTGCACATTGCCGGATGATCGACAGAAAATAGTTGCCGCATTGGGAAGGAGCTTAGTGGGGACCCCGCTTCTCCGCTTCTTGTGGAGCAAGCTGATCGCCGTTGAGGTGAAGAAAGTGGAGTTCTTGCTCTGCTGCGTTTTGACGATGGGCGTTGGAAACCAACTGCCTTGTGCGAGTCTTTCGGATCGGAATGTAACACTTTGTTGCGCTGCAAGGTGAGGTTCTGCATTACACAACGTGTCCTCGCTGGAGTGCTGTTGACAAACACCGAGATCATCTCCGGTTTCAACCATCATAGCGATTTGCTGGCTCAGTGTGCGTTCTCAAGCTCCGTGCTGTACAGCGTCTCGGCGCATCGGTCTAGAATGCGACATCCACAGGCCCGTAGCCTAGCAGTATGCATCCAATACAGGGGAGAGGCGCAGACAAAGGCCACGAGTCCACTCCTGGGCTGGTACTACTCCGATACATCAAGACGTTGTAGACTCCTGCTTTGTGTGGTCGACCATGTTGACATGATAGCCTATGGCGAGCAAAGAGCAACATGGTTCCCTATGGAAGCTGGGAGCAGGGAGTGGACGTAGTAGTACGGATTTGCTTTCAGTTCCACTATTCAATCAATCAAGCGTTAACATCTGGCCGTCGGAGACATGCGTCTCACAATGAGCTGTGGCTGGATAATTGAGAGCAAAGTCGAGTGGATTGAGTGCCGCCGCCACGAGGGATAGAGGGCCCGATCCAGGTCTTGGTGTCCAGCTGTTGTCATCCATACGGGTAGATCTTGCTGAAGCTGTTCATTGCCTACCCAGCTACAAGAAGTCTTTGACAGACTGCCGCAAATTGCGCATCCGGCATACTTACACAGCTGGCTAATGAATCCTGCCACATCGCCAGAAGCCGTCAACGTACAATTCGACGTGCCATCACGTTAGACTGCTTGCTGAACTTTCTTGCAGGGCGATCGCGGCCACGGAGCCTACGTTGTCCACTCAGATCGGGGCATGGCATCGGTCTCTCCCAGTTGCCACGCGCACGCAAATCCAGCCAACTCAAACCCAGTGCCCTTCTGGGCGATACCACTTGCCGTGTCTCTCGTCCTGTAAGAGCAGCGGTATCTCCAAAGCAAGGACTCCAGAACGAATAGGACACAGCCAAAAATCAAGGTCATAGGGTGGCAGTGACTGGTTGATCTCCATTCTGATGGTGTTGATCAGTTCACTATGCGAGAACTCCAATTTCGAGAACCAGCGTTCGAGGCGGGGAAAACACCAGAGACGGAATTCTAGATTCAGTGGCCTTTCCACAAGGAATATTGCGTCGCCGCCATAATACGCCTTGGCGAAGCGTGCTCGGATCTTGCGATTGAGCTGCAGTCCAGTTGGCGGCTTGTAGGCATCGGAGATGTAGACAACGCCGTCATCGTTCGGCGGCACAGAGAGGACAAAGTCGAGTATGATGTCTTGAAGCTCCTGAGGCAAAGCCTGAATGCGGCGGCTCAGTGCTTCGGTCTTGAGACGCTCTTCCTGTCGCTTTTCGCGCGCTTGTTTCGCTACCAGTCGCTCGGCCTCGCGAGCGCGTCTTGTACGCATCTTGAGCATGAGTGCCTTGAAGCGTTTCTCCAGGCTCCCGCCGGCGTTCCCAGGTGCGGCCGGGTCTCCAGTCATTCCGGTGTCGACAAACAGAGGGTAGGTTGATACGCCAGTGGCTCCGGCGCTCTCATCGCGTGCAGGAGGCGGTACGTCGCCGAAGCTGATGGTTTTCGGCGTGAAAATACCCTCAAGCCCAGAGCGTGTGCTGCCAAGAAGCTTGCGGAAGTGTCGAGCCATGGCAGAATGGGTACCAATGTGGTTGGCTGCTGGAAACGTTGTCCGGGGTGAGGCCTCGTGAGCGCTGAGTCGTGCGATGAAAGTCCTGCTCAGGACGTCCGCTGGAGGTTGACCTGATTTGCATTAGTTGCGTTTGGAGTCATTGTGACGGGAGCGACAAACGCTTTTGGGGGACTCGGTCGTCAAGCGGGTGGCATGCTGAACTTGAGCTGATGTCGAGAATGTCACCTCTGACGAAAATTGGCGAGCGGATGTCAAGATCGCGAGCAGCGGCAGGTCCTGCAGATAGACAATCAGTCATGTTTCCGGACAGTGTAATGCCTAACTGACGAACCTTGAGGGAAACACTCGTTCTCGAGATCGCGATTGGCCAATGCAGATCGTTCATGAATTGAGAGCGGGCAGACCGGAGATGAGAGTAAGTGTTGTGGTGAGCAAACAGAACTAGCGTCAAATTGAAAAGCACAGCGGTCAAAATGAGGATTATTCAATGGGACCAGACAGCCCTCTCGACCTTTCCACGGCCTACTAAGCCAGTGCAAAGGCTTCTAGTACCTTCAAAGATGATGTCCCTATCGAGAGAGCGCCTTTGACATTGGTTTGACAACTCCAATGACAACAAATATTCTTGAATAAACCTCATCTTGACCGCTCTGTTGAAAAGCACTTACCACCTTGCCTTCGCAGTGTGCGCGAAGTCAGTACACATACTACAGGTATATTCCACGGCAAATCCAGGGTATAAAGCGAGTAAATCATGCAAAAAGCAGCAGCAATAACAAGCACCCACTCAGCAAATCACAAAATAACACAGCGAGCAACATGAGGGTCGCGATGAACCTCTGCATGATCAGCATCACCCACGACGCGAATACCCCAGTCATCCGCCACAATCAGCGGCGTGACCCGAGAGTCCCGTTTGCGTTTCGCTGGTCGAGAGGGTGTCGGAGTGTATTGCCTTGAGATAGACCGACGGACCTTCGACAGTGATTTGTGGTTCGGGACGAACGACTGGGCCCAATTAGGTTCACTCATCATGATGCCGACAGCTAAATGAAATGTTATTACCCTGTTCTCATCGAGATTCGAGGAGTTGCAGCGCACTCTTGAAGGCATCGACGACTCGAATGTCTGTGATGTTGTCAGCAGGATATTTCGAAGATATGTGAGGGACCTCCACATACAGTGCAAACGCTTCTGTTCGAGCTGGTCCTCTTCGTGTTGGACGAAGAACATTTGTGTTTTGAGACTGAGAGCAGGAAACGTCAGTATAGCAATGATTACAAAAACACTCCATCGAACGAACCGCTTATAGCCTCGATCCGTCTCTTTGCGGCCGCCAACGTCGGCCCATACTTCGAAGAACTGTGCTGATGTTAGCAGATGTTCGAGTAGAGACTAAGAGAGATAATTTCACCGCAATCAGATCGTTGAGATCACGGAAGATCTGCTCCTCTGTAGCATGCATCTCAGACATCCGATCATGGTAGCGGGTTTCGAGCTCGCTCCAGTCGTAGTCTTCGAGCGGATCTTCAGGCAGGCCAGGATCATTTGAGGCGGTGGTCAAATCTGAGTATGGCTCACTAGCCTCGTTGCGAATCTCCTCCTGGGCCGGTCTGGAGGGCGCAGTCTTGGAGGCCTTCTCAGCTCTGGCGGTTGTACGCTGCCTCTGTGAAGTCTCTACAGGCTGTGCAGACGGCGGGGCTTGCTGAGAGCTGCGAGCCAGGCGTTGATTCTGCATGACAGTGGCTGTGGAGTCAGTGGTCGAGTCGCGCTCCTTGTCTTGAGAGGCAAGTGGATCGATGTCGTCGGCAGTAGTTGCAGAACTGTCTGGCACTCTTATCGCAACGTCGACCGACTCCCCACGCGAGCGTTTGCGTGTCTTCGACGCGGGCGCAGTGGGCGGAGGCATCTCTTGGGACTGTGGCGCCATCTGCTCCTGCTTTTCATAGACTGGAGGGGAACTTGGGGGCGTTGTTGTTCTTTCGGTCTCGAGAGCGTCACTGTCTTGGAGGACTTGTTCCACCTTCACGTTCTGTGGATCGTGAGAGTTTGCCAACAAGTCACTGTTCACCGGTTCGGACGACAATGACATCTTGTCATTGTGAAGTGCGGATGGTGGACGTGAGGTCGAGACGGAAAGTGTGCATGAGAGGAAGTCGCGTTGTGATCCAAAGCAGTCGCGTGGATCCGATGTCACCCGACACAATTCACCAGAGTGCAGCCGGACTTCTTCTTCTACTGTATCCTCTACCTCTACATCTACACCGCTGAAATCCGACATCATTACGCAAACAAATCAAGGCCATACCTGACATGTCTCTGTGATTAGTAAAACAAGCTCTTCACCCGAAAGACACCATGGTTAGACACCTCTATCCGCTGTTCCTCGATAGATTATCGGACCAGACGGTGGACTGTTGCATAACATGACGACCACAAGCACGATGGACTGTGAGATCTGCTTCCGCAGCTTCAACGTATGGAAGAGGAAACCGCTCTGTGCCGGATGTGCTCAAGCAGCTCTCTACGATGCCCGCGTTCAACAAGCAAACGCCTTGCTTGACCGCGAAAAGTCCCATTCTCATGCTGAAGCTGTAGTTCGACCTGGCAATGATGGCGTACTCGCTGCGCTTTCGGAAGACACTGACTTGGATGCGCTTACACGGAGTATCACCAAGGACTGTGCAGAGCAGTCACGAGCCGAGCAAGAATCTACCGAAGACCGCATCAAGACCATCCTTGATAAGGCTGATGAGTTGAGGGCACAAGTGGATCAAGCAAGAGAGCGCATAGCGGCACAGAAGCTAGAACTGAAGAGACGGAGGAGGGAACTCGCAGAGGAAAAGGCTGGATTGGAGAAGCACAAACCTCGCGCGTTGGAGCCTGTGATTGCTTCGACGAAGAAGGCATTCCAGCGTTTGGAGAGGGTGCGGTATAAGATCGTGGACGCCAGACTGTTGCTGTGTCGCGAAGTTGCATCCGTCAGCAACTTCCAGAGGCATCGCCAGACAAGTGGGAGATCGGAGTACACTATCGGTGGGCTTGTTGTTCCAGACCTTAGGGAGCTGAACAAGAGGACACAAGCTCCCGCAAACGCAGCTACCGTTGGTGGTAGACGCTTTGCTGAGCCTCACGAGCAGGTCTCCGAAGCTTTTGGCCATGTCGCCCGGCTCATGAGCCTATGCGCCCACTACCTTTCCGTCCGCCTTCCGGCAGAGATCCTCATCCCGCACGAGGACTTCCCACGCGCTATGATTCTGCCAGAGAAAGCGTCATATAAAGTCAAGGACGTGGCTTTCCCTGGTCTGCCTGCCAGCCGGACAACCAGTCCCGCAGCATCCCGAGTGATGGAACTGACCCAGTCACGACCTCGACCGCTATGGGTAGACCGCTCACTTGCACAACTCAGCAAGGACGACAGCAAGACTTACGGGCTCTATCTGGAAGGTGCAACACTCCTCGCATGGGACCTTGCATGGCTGTGCAAGACGCAAGGCATTGACAGCATCAACACCTTCGAAGACACGTGCAATGTGGGTAGGAATCTGTGGCAGCTGCTCTACATGAAGGATCGTAAGCGGCCATCTCTTGACCGCAAGGATTCTTCCGCAACAGCCAAGACCGATCAGCGAGAGTCTGTTCGTCTTGGAGTCTTCTCGCATGCCTCCGTTCAGTATAACCTGGCTGGATATGACGGATTGGCGTTCATGAAAGACTTCAAACTTGGTTCGCCCGCGAGATTGGGTGACAAGCTGAAGACTTTCCTCCTAAATGACATGTCCGGCGCAGAATGGGACTTGCTGGAGGGCAGAGAGTGGGACGAGGAACGTGAGGACGAGAAGCCTGTACTTGTCGGCGGTTCCAAGCGGCCATCGGAATCGAAATATGCTGCTATGAGCATGATGAGTGTTGCGCCACATGATTATGATGAGGAAGAGAGGAAGCAAAATGGCAATCGGGGCTGGTTGTCAAGGAAAGGAACCCAGTGATGGAAATGACTGATGATTGATTGAGCCAACGCATGATTATGATAATGACTATAGTACGAGTACTCCTGTTTCGCCATTTCCACACGCAATTGGCACGGACATTGGACGGAGTCTTCTACGGGCGAAAAAGAAGAATGCATCCGAACAGGTAAATTTCATGACTCCCATGCTATGCCATCGTATCCCATCGTGCTATGCTCCGTGCTGACACCGGAACTCAACTCATCGATGATAAAGCAGACTTGTTCTCATCATCCCCATCCGCAGCACATGACCTTTCTCCATCGATATAAAACAGCCTCCACCCATCATCTTCAACCATAGACATCCCTTCAACGACCAGTCAAAGGAGCAGTAGCAGAGTCCCCAGTCTCTCCAGCCTATCAGCAATTAGCACTCCCATCTCATCCCCTCCCAAGGCAGTTGCCAACTTACAAAATCCCCCAAAGGGTTCTGCAAAGCACCACCAGCAAGATTGCTCGCGCTTCCCTTAATCTCATTGAATTCCTTTTGGTCGGATGCGGGGACTTTGGAGATTGTGTCTTTCATCATGTAGGAGGCTTTGTTCTGTTGCGAGTGTCAGCGAGAGTGGATGAGAGCGAAAAGATGGGAAGAACGAACTTCGCCCATAGTTTTAAGAGCTGATTCCTCAAGCTTCTTCTTCATCTCCGGAGGAATGCCGAAAATATAGATGTAACCTGCTAGAGCGCTTGTGATGAGGACGAAGATCGAGGCTGTGAGGACTGTGGTTGAAGGCATGTTGACTACGTCTTTCGAGGGAGGATGGGTTGGCTGTGGTGGTCTGGGCTACGGTAGAGGTATGAGAATGAGGTATGAGAATGGGGAAAGAGTTGAAGATGGAGAGGAAGGAAAGATTTAGTATATGTTGAATACTTGCTTGTTTCCTTGGTACTTTGCCTTCTTTCTGCTTGCTAGACTTGGTGCGTCGTGTGCCACCAGAAATTCCAAGTTTGCGTGAGGCTGTTCGCGTAAAGCTGTCGCGTCGATGGCTTGCCCGACGTTGACGACGATGACGTAGTAGTGGGGCAGCGCCAGCCAGCTCATGCAGGAGGTGATGATGAGGAGGATGGTTTGTTGCTCTGAACTTCTTCAATCAAACAAGCATTGCAGCTCTCGACTTACGCTCATCTAAGGAAGCAACCTCGACATCGACTTCAAGGGAAACGAAACCATGTCTTACAACGACGAGAGAGGTTATGGAGGCGGCCGTCAAGGCGGTGGTGCTTCCGATCAATACTATGGTGGACAGGGCGATGATGGCTACGGCGGAGGCCGCCAGCAAGACAGCGAGTACAACGGGGGACGTCAGCAAGGCGGTGGACGCCATCACGGCGGTGGTGGATATGAAGGCCAAGAAGACTCGTACGGCGGAGGACGCCAGCAAGGTGGAGGTGGATATGGGGGCCAAGAAGACTCGTACAGCGGAGGACGCCAGCAAGGTGGAGGCTATGGAGGCCAGGAGTCTTATGGCGGAGGGCGCCAGGAGCAGGGCTACGGTGGGGGCGGTCGCCAGGATAACTATGGCGGAGACTCAGACAACTACGGCGGAGGACGACAGCAGCAAGGCGGCGGTGGTGGTTACGGCCACCAATCAGACCACCAGCGTCCAGAGGGCTCTTACTCGGAAGGCCAACAATATGGTGGTGGTCACGGACAATCTAGCGGAACCTCATATGGTGGCGGCGGCATGGCATCGAATGATTTCAGCGGTGCCCACCAGGCGGCTCAAGAGCATGCTGGCAACTCTGGAGACTCTAACATGTTCTCTTCTGTGCTTGGTTCGCTCTCTGGGCAGCACCAGCAGTTGCAGAATGAGAGTGTAGACGAAGGGGATGCCGTGGAGCAGCACAAGAACTTTTACGGAGGTGGTGGTGGTGGTAACCAGCAGGCTTCTTCTGGAAACATGGGAAGCGCGGCTGCTATGCAGGCACTTAAGATGTTCCAGGGTGGAGGATCGTCTGGAGGAAGCTCTTCTGGTAGTGGCCAGAATGCATTCATTGGTAAGTGAAACAAGGAACGACAGTCAGGGACCGGGTCTCGAGTTTCTGTCATGGCTTCCCGATGTGTGCGACACACGCTGATGCTGATTATCATTCTAGGTATGGCCATGGGACAGGCAGCCAAGCTGTTCGACCAGCAGAGTGCTCAGGGCAACGTGCAGGGTGGTGCTAGCAAGCAGGATGCTGTATCAAGTGCAGCACAGATGGCGATGAAGTTTTACATGAAGTCTGAGATGGGTGGTGGCGGATCTTCTGGTGGTGGCATGTCCTCCTTGATGGGCCTTGCCTCGAAGTTCATGTAGTGAGGGAATCAGCATAACCTTTGTGGGCAAGCTCTGTTGGAAGGTTAGCTGGTCATGCTTGAATTGGCCCTGTGGGCTGGTATACAGTTGAGTACCATAGATCTGGGATCTGTAGCACATGAATGGGATGACACAAAAGCATTGTACGCTCAAAAGTCCCGATCCCGATTGCTTCTCCAGATCGTTCTACTTTTTTATGCTTCCGAAGTGCAAGCCATGGACACAGCCATTGACTGTGTATTCGAGCTGAGCGTCAGCAGAAGATGTACATACCGTATATACATGACTGACTCCTGATTGTATATCAATGTTAACGTACTTTATGTCGGCGTGTCTCTGCTCCTCTCAAGACAAGCTCCGCCGCCTTTGAAGCCAACCTGGAAACGGCAAGCCAGGAGAACGGTCTCCGAAGGGGAACGAACATGCCATAGATCTTCATATACGCCCATCAAGTCAACAAAGAGGAAGCCGCGAAATGATAATCCGAGAGAAGGACCATGTCGACCTTTGTGGGTCCGCTGAAGGCCATGTTGTCGCTTACGGCAGGAACAACGCACACGCGGGATCACGCGAGTTCCCAACAACAACAACACCCGCCGCCAGCACCCGCACCTCGAAACCCACAGCACCACCCGCCGCCTCCACCACACGAATCCCCGCCCACCATAGCAGGAGCCGAGGATGACAATGGCCACGCGACGGAAAAAGACGCGTCTACTCCTGCTCCGCCGGCGAAGAGGCGGAAGCTGAATTTGCGCCACTCCGCAAGCCGGCCGACTCACAAACAGACGACTCTGGACAAATTTGCGTTTGCTGCTCAGCCACCCAGCAAAATCACTGTAGATGAACCGCATGGACAGTTGGTAGAGACTATCAATGGCGTGAGGAGTGAATTGGACGCCGGCGAGGATGAGCTTGCATTGGAGTCGCCCAGGCCGCAGAGGAAAGTGACTCGAACACCACCACCACCGCCGCCGCAACCGCGAAAGGAGGAGAAGAAAGAGGAGAAGAGGACTTTGCGGTCACAAGACGACGGGCCAAGGTTGAAGAGTGATTTGGCGACTTATTTTCCCAATTATGAGGATGTTATGTTTGACGCTCCAAAGGATGTAGAGTTTCTGACTGTGGACACTGCGCTGTATATCACGGACGATGCAAAAGAGGATGGAGGGAAGCTGAAAAGCAAGAGTGGAAAAGCATCATCATCGCGATCCAATGCTGCATCTACAAGCAACAGCCAGTTCAATGGCTGTCAGTCGGTGGATCTCGACTTCGCCATAAAGACATTGCCTGCAAATCCTACGGACCCTCTTTCGGATTCACATTTTGACAAGTCACACAAGCGGGCGGAGAGAAAGGAGAAAATGCTTCGCAATATCGAGCGTGAGAGAGCCATGCATGAAAAGGTCCAGCTGGATAGAATTCTAGATGGACTTCAAGGACACGACTGGCTGCGTGTGCTGGGAATCACAGGCATCACGGATGGGGAAGCCAAGCGTTACGAGGCGAAACGAGACTATTTCATCGCGGAGGTGCAGGCTTTGGTGGATAAGTTCAAGCTTTGGAAGGAGCAGGAGAAGAAGGCTCGATCGAGGAAGGAGGCTGCTGCTGCGAGGGCGGAAAGCACGAGCTTGGAGGGCAGTGTTGAGCCGCCTAGCTCTGATCTTGCTGCGAGGCAACTCCAGCAGGAGACGGTCAATGCTGTGAGGTCGAGTATGACTATCAAGCTGCATAAGGGGAAGGGTGCTGCGACGCCAACCTCACAGCCTGCAAGCAGTACCCCGGTGAGGCCAAGACTTACGCTGCATCCTCCGCAAAGACCGCCGAATGTTAATCCGGATCGGCCGTTTACGAGTTTTTATGATAAACCTCATTTGAGGGATGCGGCGTTGGGAAAGGTGCGGAATAATGGGAGATCGGTTTTGGCGTTTGGAGTGGCTGTTCCTGAGGTACAGCAGAGGGAATTCGAATTGCCGGATGAGATGTTGACCGAAGATGCCTTGAGAGCTAATGCAAGGGAAAGAAGACGCCGAAAACGGGAGAGTTTGGTCGATGCTGCTGAGAAGGCGTCGGGTTGACTGGGTGTAGATGTATTGTGTGGATGTATTATAGACTGGGAGAGCGATGATAGAGCGAGTTCCCAAGGCGTGGCTTGATCGCCATGTCGTGGTGCTCTATCCGCAGGAAATTACCAGTGAGGTACTCCCTGTCCGCCAAATGTTCGACCAACCCGGCTTATATCACCATACTCCTATGACTCTGATTACGGTCCAATGGTAGTGAACTGGTTGTGCTCGCCTTGATCTGGCATCTCCACCTGAGTGTAAGCTTCGTGAAGTGGGATATATCATCTAGGAGCGATCCACAGTTATGGGTTATCTCTGGTCGTTGATCTACAATGGCAAGATTACTCTTTCTATTCAAATATCCCTTTTCACGAATCCGTAAAGGCTCATTCAACGGATATTTGGGAAACTCATAGGCCTATCACTCAATGCACAAATGCGGACTTGACATGTCGGCCTGGTCGTCGCCTTGGTCGATAGCAGCACTACCCCAACCCTAACCCTAGTCTCAAATTCCTGCAGTCATCGAAAGTCTTCTCACAAACGACTCCTTTCACAGCAAGTCAATCTCACACATCAAAACTTGATTCATAGCATGTCAAGAGCAACTCGCCTCCACGAAAGAAGATCGATATAAGTCAATGAGATACCTGCTGTATAGCGACAAGCCACAGCGAGTTGTGGTAGAGATTGGGTATGTCGTAGTCCAGGACATCGGCACGAGACCAAAGTTTTCCAATGTCAGAATGAGAACAAGTCGAAAGTACCGTACTCTCATAGATGCAAAAGGAGTTCAGCATAAGTGAAAGAGAGGTCTGGTTTATGGCAAAAAAGCATCGGCCAGTTGTGGTTGAGGTGTAATCATTGAATGAGGTTGGCTATTACAGCCTGAAAGAGGAGGCAGCATTACGATTTGATCATGTACCGCGCATAAGTTTCAATAGTATCGTGCTTGAGAAATAGACGTGGTTGCTGTCGATGGGTGCTGTCGATGGGTACATAGTTGTGTCTTCTTAATCGGGACTAGCGTGATCTGTGTGAATCTTGGCGTCTTGAGCTCAGGTCCGAATAATACGGCAGCATGCACTTTTCTATACTCCATATCTTACCCACGACGGCACAGTGTGTCATGCGTGCGAAGCAAGCATATTGGCCATTGATGGAGCTGCAGTGACGGTGGTTTCTTATCTGGGACTAGCGTCATATGCGTGAATCTTGGCGTCAGACTTTTTTTCCTCGGACGCCCTCGGGCTCCAATCGAAGCACAAGTTGGGGCGGAGCTTCGGCTGTGTCTTGGCGAGCTGCACACAGCTATCATATACAGCATTGCCTTTCCCACCTTCATCAAATAACCCCATTGCCGGGGTAGCTCAATCGGTAGAGCGTGTGGCTCTTAATCCTCCTTCCTCCAGGGTTTCCCCCCAAGGATCCCCAAGGGAAGCGAGCATAGATCAACCTCAAGGTCGAGGGTTCGAGCCCCTCCTTCGGCTATTCCTATACAAGCCAGTGTACTTGATAACTACACAGCGATCTTTCTTTTTGTCCTTTTCGGGGCCATGCCCCTGTTTTGACGCTTTTTGGACATTCTGGAGGCTATGATGGACGCCTGAGGCTGCCCACAGTGTCCTTCACTGCCTGAAAGGACGGCTCCAAGGCATTAGGTCTAAGTCTAGACAATGTGTAGGTACGAATGATTTTTGCTCGACTTCAGCTGGAGACAAGTTTGGGGAATTTTCGAACTTTACATTTGTCCTGTAGCACATCATGCACGCACAAACATAACAATATTCGTGCTCTGTTGATTGAGGTAGGCCAAAAGCATACCAGCAAGCTGGCTTCATTCGGTTTGGCCTTGGAACTTTCGATTGTTGTCCAGCACGATTTCTGGAGATTTCTCGCCTGGAGGTTTCTCTTCCGATGCATTCAAAGCAACATTCAAACGCTGTATCAAACTGACTTCATCAAATGATAACACATACGTCCTAGTCGAGTTTCACAGGCCGATTGTTTGTCCAACTCTGGCTTTTCAAGTCAACTCGCCCCTTACCAACCCAGAATCGACATCATAACCCCTTTCAGCTTCTCGCTGCACTCTTCCAGCGTATCAAAACATCCCTGCGCCCTGTATGCAACGAACAAATCCGGACGAACCAACACCATTCCGTCTTCTTCCACTCCCCTCTTCGCCGCCCAGCCCCAGTAAACATCCTCCCAGTCTTGGCCAGCACCAATACTGACTGCATTGATAGGAATTCTCATTTCGGTGCCAACATTAGTTGCAGCCTGCTTCCACTTCTCTCCGCCAATGCCTGTGAATAAGGAGAAACCGCCCTTGCCTGCGAGGTCGTGAGATGAGATCTGCTTTCCGGGTGGGTTTCGACCTAACTGCACATGAGGCAGTCTTCGTCCGGGGTAAGTGCAGGGCTCATAATACAAGACTGGATCCTGGGCTTCGCGACCGGGCGGCGTCCATGGGATGCTCTCGTCAATAGTGTAGATTGCAGAGCTGAAGTATTTGTGCCCTATCTCGAGACCGAGGGCATGAGTCTGAGGCGATGTGCTCGTGTTAGCTGAGAAGGCAAAAGACGTGATGGGTTACGCACTTCATGGTGTAGATCTAGACAGAGATCTTGGAACTTCTTCCTGGCTTCACGTCCAAGCGAGGTTTGCTCTTTGAGCAACTCCAGTCCCGCCATTCTTTGCTCCAAAGTTGCACCTGGGTTTAGCATTCCAAGGTGCTTCCACACCGCTGTGTGCTTCTTCAGGTGGAGATTTGAGCGTTTGACCACTCCAGCGCCAACGGGCTGGCGTTCGGCGTTGTAGGAGTGCAATAAGCTGGGAGATGCAACTCCTTTCATCACCAATGCAATCTTCCATGCCAGATTGAAGGCATCACCGATGCAAGTATTGGAACCCAATCCATTCACTGGTGGATGGCGATGTACAGCGTCACCAAGGCAGAATGCGTTACCAGAGGAGTATTCCTCTGCCTAGACTGCGAGTTAGATTTGAGCGTCCAAGCTTGTCAGATGTGATGCACCTACATAAGTCTCATTGATGTTCCATTTTGAGACTTTCACCACCTAGAGAGAGCAACCAGCATTAGTCTCAAAACATGACATCTTCTACACAAAAGACTTACTTCCACGTCAATATCGGGTTCACCAACCAAGTCCCTCCAAACAGCTTTCCACTTCTCCTCGGACCAGATCTCGGACTTGACGGATGGATCCTTGGGCATCGCAACGCAGATCCATTCGTAATAAGGCTTGATCATCCTAGTATTGACCATGAATGGGTCGTCTCTCTTGAGCCTCAGATTCCAGTGTAAATTTCCCTCTTTGCCCTCCATGATATGCTTGATATCGGAGCGGATGAGAACATTCCACGCAGTGCCTCCTCCAGATTGTATGTTCATAGGAAGGCCCAAGTCCCTTGCCACAATGCTTCGTCCACCATCAGCTCCGAAGAGGTATTGGCAGATGACAGTATACTCCGAATTGAGGAGTAGGTCTTTTACTACCACAGTATACTTTTTAGTAGCACTAGAATGCCTCAAGGAGACAAGTTGGGTGTTGAATGAGACTTTGAAACCTCGGACTGTAGCGTGACGAACAAGAATCGGTTCGAGCAGTTCTTGAGATAGATCCAGAAGTCCTGGGTTCGGGCTGGCAGCGGCATAGTCGGCAGCTCGAGCTGGGTCGTTGCCCCAGGAGTAGATGCGAGCATATTCCTCCTCGGCTAAAGTTTCTGCATTGCTATTGTTTAGTACTGATCTCAATCAAAGTGACCAGCTCCAACGTACCGCACCATCGTGTATGCCTGCGAAAGCGAAAAGGTCAGTGTCAGGTCCTCCGATTAAGACAGGATCGTTGTTATCTTGGCGAACCTCGTGTGGCTTCCTTGCGTGCCCAGTTTGTAGCATTGATCAACCACTCCCAAGTCTCTAAGCGCATCCAACGCGGACAGGTTTGTCATGTGTGCTCGTGGGGAATCAGCTGTGCCACTGGCGGCGGAGATCATGAGCCCATTTGTGATGCCATACGAAGCCAAGAAGGCGGCCAGAGTAGCACCTGCTGGACCGGCTCCAACGATCAGAAGATCGGTTTCGAAGGATGGAGTGCTCATCTTGACTGCAAAAATGTAATGAAACGAATGTGTTTGTTGCGAGGGAACGGAGGTGTAATATAGTTTACCTTAGCTGTGGAACCTCGAGCATTAGTGTGGGCCTGATTCTTACTGTTCGTCAGCGAACTCAGCTATGATCACTGGCACACTGTCGTTCATGTATCTATACCCCTGTGATTTGGATGTTTAATCAGCACAACTTTCCCTTTTGAACACTAAACATTTCACAATTGGGTTTGTGCACCGAGTTATGCTTGGCATATGCTTATGATCCTGGATGTCGATGGTTGAGGAAAATTCATGATTTCAAAGTGATCGGCCGTTTCTTCGAATTACTGGAGAAAATCTGACCCGAACAGCGTTGAGCCTCTGCGTCTTGTGAGTAACCTTTCTGACGATCAGACCGTGTTCTTTCCGAGTTCCATTTCACGACGGCAGCAGTCATACTTTCCAATCAGGGGTAGATTTGCGGACTGTAATCGACCACCGGAGGAGGTTTTGCTAGTCAGTAGAGTACATGCGCATCTCCGTATCCTTACCAATGCGAAGCAGAGTCTTGCGAGCCGTATGCTCAAGAAAAGACGAGTGTAAAAGCCTCAGACCGAGAAACCTGTGATCAATGGCTGACTGACGTTGGAGGGTAGTGTTCAAGGTACATACCCTAAACGACTACATCACACGTCAAATCCACCTCTGCCCTCGCCTTCCTCCTCCTCCAACCTCCCCTCCCAATACCTTCAGGCAGCGCAACTCCGAAGCTGCCATTGTTCCTCCCCTGTTGCGGCCTTTCAAACGACATCAGACCACCAATAGTGCTGTCCGCATTGGCAATGGCCATCTCAGCACCTCCATCCATGAGTGCTACGCCGGCGATGGAACCGAAAAAGCGGATCTCCTGGAATGCAGCAAAGCTACCGGCGTCATACACCCTGACCACATCGTCATTCTCTGCAACAACCAATGCGCCGGTGTCGGTGAAGTTCAATGATCTTGCGCATGACATTGAGCTGTGGAGAGTGTTCACCGGAGTGGACCAGTTGCGCGTGTCCCACACAACAACCTTCCCATCTTGTGCTCCAGTGGCCACGTTTCGACCATCATACGACCATGCACATGCAAATCCATGGTCAACGTGTTCGCGAAGCGTCACCAGGGTCTTGCCTTGTTCGGCATCCGTGATCAAAGTCTCGAGACTGTCGCCGACCAGAGCCCGTAGGCGGCCATCTGCAGAAGTAGCCGAGCAGTTGATGGAATAGTCGTAAGCAAATGTGTCGGTAAATGACAGGGTACGCACATCCATTAGACGCAGCTTACGATCATTGGAGCAGAAAGCCGCCTTGAGCAGCCCTGACCTTCGATCCGCGTAGTTGTGGATATGTGTGACGAGGCCGTTATAGCAGGACGTGACTTCGCCCTCGGTATGAGACTTGTCGTTGCTGTCCAAGTTACGTACTGCATATTCTCCATTAAAACCGCCAGCGAAGAGGACAGCGTCCGTCTGATGAGGTGAAATAGAGGACCGCGATGATGCAGATAGACACGTTACACGGAATCCTCCCGCACGCTGGCATGGTCTTGGTAGATCCATGACCGTCTCATTGAGCGTTGGGGCCAGTAGCGACGCACGCATCACTTTGCTTCCTGTTGAGTAAAATATGTCGTTGCGGCTACTAGCCGCTAGAGCATTACGGAGTTGGTAGTGATTGAATTTGGCGCGGTGCTTTGGCGCGAATGAGCGGAATTGATAATGCCGCTCGGCATCGTTGCTGATGGAAGTCCCTGCCCGCCACCCAGAGGGATGTAGCATAGCTCGGGCGACAGCTGCATGTTCCCTGGATGTTCCAGTGAGAGGCCATTGAATGCCTTGCATATCCAAATCACCCAAAGCGACCTCTCTTCTGGTGACTTGCTCGGGAGCACACCGCCCGCGCATCGAGGGTTGGGATCCTGATACGAAACCTGGTAGGCGTCTATCTCGCAGTGAACATAGGCGCCAATGGTCTATGAAATCGGCAAAGTCATAGCTGCGTTGTGGATCGTCAACAGCGAGAGAATCGTCGTCCAGCGGTAAATCCTGTAAATTACGGCTCTCGACAAGTTGGCGTGCAGACTCAATCTCGCTCGCACTGGGTATACTCGAGATTTGAGTCGCACCCTGCAGGGAGAGCACATCGCGCGAAGGCCGCCGTGATGGAAAGTGGGCACTTGGTATTGAGCTTGAAAGCGATGCGGTTCTTGTGGATGGACGAGGCAACTGGCTGCTTTCAAACGACTGCAAGTCAAATTGAGGCTCATCCTCGGGTCCATCGCCATCCAAAGCCAAGCGCATTCGTCGTCCATCCTCTTCTTCCCACATCTCTCTTGACTCTGGCCTGGGATGATAAGTCCTTGGTACAGAGGTGGTGTTCATAAAAGCAGGTTCCGTGTCCGGCAGGGTTCTGCTGTTGGGTAAACTATGCTCAGTAGGTTCATTATCCACAATCATGTCGTCGTTATAATCGTCCGAGGGTGCGATTGGCACTCCACCGGGTTCGTGGTCTTCATCATCATCGGAATCGCAATCGGAGTCATGAGCCAGTCCAGCGGGTGCAGATGTTTGGCCATCAAACGGAGCAGCATATGATATGGATCCGGGAGCAAACAAAGTCGAAGTGTTGGTGGGACAAAAGACAAGCTCGTCTATACGAGCCACACACGTTCGATGGGTAAACATGTCGTTGATATTCTCCGGGCGGCGCTTCTTGGTGGTCCTTGGCTTGGGCTTACTTCTTGGAGACGGGCGGTGCTTTGCGACAGTGGCAGATTTGCGCGGGCTGCTGAAGTAGTAGACGTCCGCCATACTCCGGTGCCACGGCGCAACTAAATGGGTCAACGTCTTCTCGCACCAGTCTCCAGCGGCGGTCCGTTTGTGTTCTCGTGAAAAGTCCCAAGCTGTCAGTAGAAAGCGTGGTTCGGAAGGAAGCAGGTTCGCAAATCCTGCTGCGACTCCAAGTCCCGCGGCCGCGGCTCAGGGTAGGAGAAGAGAGTCGCCTGTTGCGCTCGCCGCGGACGGAAGCGTCGCTGGGAGAGTTGGTGAGCCGTGGGTTTCAGCTCAGGGCCGGCGGATAGATGCAGGATGCGGGTCCAGCAGGAAAGCAGGGTTGGTTGCAGCGTGGCAGATATTAGCGACAGGCTACAGGCGTTTCACACGCACTCCTCCGAGCGGTCACAAGAGGCGACACGGAGCGCAGCTGTTTGCAAGGCACCGTCCCTCGGTCCCAGGCGAGCGAGACGTCGCTATGACAGACGTTGAGGTGGGCGCGGTTCCTGCGTAAAAGCAAGGACTGGAGTGCTCTTTGCCTCTCCTATGGCTATGTTGCCGTGCGATTGTCGGCGCAGCGAGACGCTAGAGAAGCTGTGCACGGCTCGATAAAAATGCACGCGATGCAAGCAAGGATGTGGATTTTATTGTTGAGTGGTAGGGCGACCCGCAGCGGGGTTTGAATGGCCATGAGGTGTGGATCAGTAGAGTGCGCAGCGGCAAGGGGAAAAGACCAAACACCTCCACTCAGGTGGACAGGTCCCAGGTCCCGTTGTGGTCTTGTTGTGGGCGGAACAAACGGCGAGCGGGCGAGCGGGCTCCGGGCGGTGGGGTGGGCTGTGCGGCGCTTCTGCTCTCCACGGCGGGCTGAGACGGATCAGCCTTGACAGCTGGTGATGCCTGAGACTCTGCCTTATTCTATCTCCCGCGTCCCACGTCGCAGCAACGATAAAAGGCCGAGGGCGGCAGTGTGCGTGCGTGGGTGCGGGATGAGAACGTGTCTGCTGTCTGCTTGCGCTTGTTGCGCGCTGACATCCGTGCTGTGATGTCAGCCAGGTCTTGGTGGTGGTCTGTGTCAACATGAAGACTTGGTCCAACTTCGCTACATACATGTACCTCCACGTCGTCTTGTCACAAAGGTACCTGTATGCACAGCGATTATCGCGGACTTGATCAAGAATCAAGGCCGCTCCCAAGACGACCGTGCCATGCTCCACTGGGCAAAGGCGAATGCGCCAGGTACACGATCTTCCCACGCGATGCTATGCTTCGTGTCACTCACGTCTGATACACCTGGGGCACGCAACGGCCGGCAGCGAGGACGACGTTCCAGAGTCGCTGCCGTCCGTCCAAGCATTTCCCGACGCAGACGACTGTGCTTGTGACGGGCGTGCTGCTCGTCGCAGACTGGCAGGACAATCGTCCGCCTTCAGCAGCCACTACAGCGACCCCGGCACGCCGTGTGTGATCCTGTGGCTTTCGGCAGCTGTCACGCCGGAGCATGCGATCGCGCATGCGAATGATCAGTGTGGGCACTGGACGACTGACAAAGGAACCAATTGCCATCGCCAGATCTGCAGGTCTATATTGGCTGTTGCACGACCTCACCCAGCCCGCTACGCGTCCAATCATCGAGACGGCTTGCCGAAGGCCTGCACTCACCGATACTGTAGTCTGTCTCTGCTTCGATTGCAGCAGATTTGTCCCAGCTATACAGCCGAAGTTGCAAGGGCAAGAGAAGTTGTGCACGTATACGAAGCTATGTCTAAGCTTGATACATGGGTACAGCAGCAGTCGCGAATCCTGCATCGTGCTGTGTCGTACTATTTCGATTGTTATACGTTGACCGGCCTGCTACCGTGACAGACAGAACGCCCGATATCGATATGCTGTGCAAGTCGCAACACGAGCGATGATGCTGTCGAATCGCCTAGCGACTCTCCATCCCGACAAGCTCTCACTGACCTGAACCTGGCCGAGTTGGACGATGCCACGCAGATCACACGTGGAACGTAGCGCCGCGGAGTATTGTCATTGACGGGCACTTTTCAACGTCCTTGTAACATCCACGCAAGACTACTTCTCCATGGTTCTGTTGGCTCCCGGGACCACGTGGAAGTCTCGGAGACCCACGTAGCACAGTTTGAAGAACGCTTGTCATTGAAGACGTCCGTGCAAAACAGGCCGGTCGTTGTCCTTGAACACAGTGGCAACTGTCGCACGGCTTGCTCGTGGAACTTCGTCTTACGCCGCTTTGGGTTCTCCTCAACTCAAGTTGGCGGCTGATAGTACCGGCAACTGGACCGAATAAAGCATTGCGTTCGGATGCCATAAACAACGAAAGATCCGGACGGGTAGGTTATGCCCAGCAGACATGAACGGAACCTAACGTGTGGATGTTGTACAAAAATCTCCCCAAGGATCGACCGCAGATGACACCGAGCTGACTGGCTGACTGGCCGACAAGTTGAGATGCACAAGATAAGCGGTCAACATGACTTCAACGACACAAGCTTACTATACTGCTTCTATTCCAAAGCCTCTATGCACTGCCACATCTCTGTGTTTTATCAGCATCGATTAAGGCTGAACCACATCGCATCCACCGCTTCACAAGGACGCCTTTGGCGAGCAGGTCTTCTCCAAGAAAGGTAGCACTGCTTGAAGGAAACCCTCTGGTTGATCGAGATTGACGGCGTGTCCAGCATTGGGCACCACCGCCTTTGTCGCGTTGGGAATCTTCTTCGCCATGTACTCTGCAGCAGCCAGGAATGGCGCATCGTTCGCTCCCACAACCACAAGCGAAGGCACCTTGATGCTTCCCAAGCTTTCAATCACCGTTGAGTCTCTCTGTGCCAACATACCTTTCGCAGCTCGCGCAAGACCCTTTGCATTTCGGTGAGCCTCTTGGTTTCGTTCCCGGCTTTGTCCTTGCATAGCGGACAGTCCATCTCGCTCGAACTTTTCTGCATAGCTGTGCGCATATCTATTCCACTCCTCGCGGGCTGCAGTCTTTTTAAAGCCAGGACCAGTGTCGATAATGAGAAGGGCGGTTACCTTACTTGGGTAGGCTCTGCAGAATGCGAGGCTCATATATCCGCCAAGAGAAAGACCTCCTACAATCGCTTTGATTCCATGGCCGCAGGTTTCATCCAAGACTGCACCCATATCTTCCACCGTGTGTGCTTCACTGTATTCTGCTTGGTCTTCTGGATAGTCACTCTTTCCATGACCTCGCATGTCCCTGATATCGATTAGCCTACAGGACGAGAAGCTTAATTTGCTAGCATACCAAATGATCAATTTGTAGTCTTTTGACAAAGCTGCGATTTGACCTTGCCACATGGACGAGTCTGCGGAGTAGCCATGGCTAAGTATCAATGGTCGCCCCTGACCATGCACTTCATAGTATCTGTTATTGAAGAAAGGAAGTCAGATTTGGAAAAAAGTGAATCCCGGGGATAGAAGCAACCTACATATGCACGCCACGACGATTCAGAAGAGGCATGCTAGAGGAAGTTGCAGTGTATGCTGGTGAGATGCTGCATGCGAAGTGAACGATATATTCTACGTCAAAGCGGGGTTCCTCGATAAGCTTCTGTGCTTGGTGTAGTCTGAGGTGGTCAACCAGTAGCGCACACGCACGGTGTCAGGACAACCGAGGAGAGTTATGGCTTTACCCTTCGTAGATCAGGTTGGCTTCGTTACACGAACCTTGCCAAGCTGTCGTGAGTACCAGTACATCCTTTCCCACTTTCAATTGCAATCTGTATATGTGAAGGCAGCAGATTGTGTACCGTGTCTACTGAAACCCGCTGATCTGCTTCCTCTGCGTCACTTCAAGTGTCCCTCCATCGCTCATGATCATCCGTAAGCTTTCAGTAGCATCTTGCTTAGACAAGCGAAGTGCAATGTTGTATCGCTCAGTGACGAAGGTATGTTGTTCTCCACCGTCGACTTGGATTGATGGCAAGGCGCCAAGAAGAAGTCTTACGGTTGAGGACGAGCCGCTACGGGTAAACAATAGCGTGGGCGCGTTGTCCTGGTACAGAGCAATGATCCAGCCGCCCTCGTACTCTCCTCTTCACCGCTTCTATGGACACTCTGGCATTTTCACATTAGCAGCGAAAGGTACAATATCGACCATAGAACCAAGGTTGCTAGGCAGACGGTTCACAGAAGGCCAACGGTTAAGAAAGAATTATGCTGCAACAATCTTCCTCAAAGTGTCGAGTCCATTGGCGGAGTCAATCATAACCGCGAAACCTCCTGGTTGGAACTTGGATCGATTGAGTAACCCGATCTGTGTGCCGATTAGGAATGCGTGATATCCGGGTCGGTTTTCCCCGCGATGGCAGAAGAAGTTCTCATCTACTGCCCAGCCCATTGCCATGCTCAATGCCTCCTGGGTTGGAAGTACTCTTGTTAATAGCTTATGAGCCATCCGATGAGATATTAATCCCCGGTCGTTGTTACACAAAGAATGCTGTATAGCAGCAACAGCTTTCAGAAGATCCGTTGGAGTAGACCAAAGTCCTGCTGCTGCTTTCTCAGGGAAGTTGTGGTAACCCGCAGAGGTAGATTGATGTGCTGTCTCCCAAGCTCGAGCAAAGTTGTTCTCTTTATCAGATATATCTCCAAAGCTACTCCGAAACATCTTTAGCGGTTGAAATACTGTCTCCTCCATAAGCTTCGGAAAAGTTTGGTGCAATATATGCTCTATCATAACCTGGAAGAGTAGATAGCCACCTCCAGAGTAGCTCAGTTGTGAGAATGGGAAGCTTTGGAATCGAATCTTAGGATTCGGAGATGGCGGCCTTCCGTTGAATATTTGCTCATAAGTAGGTAGCTCATCACTCCTGCTTGCGTAGCCAGGAACAGCAGAAAGTGAAAGGCCGGATCTGTGCGATAAGAGGGATTCGGTAGTGACGGCATCGACGTATGGATCTGTTAGTCCAAGAACTTGTAATACTGCCGCTGGTAGATGATCCGAAACTGTACTGTTTAAGTCGACAAGACCTTGATCGATTCTATGCCTTAGCTGTGGCTTCAACACAAGGCCGTCACGCTTCATCCTCCGGCCATCTTAACAATCAATATATGTCATCCCCATCTCGCCGTCCTCATCAAATTGGCAACGATTGCTTCTCGGTATCCGATGTGGTGTAGCGGCTAGCATTTGCGGCTCTCAAACTAGATGGTCCTGCAAGACCCGGGTGTATGTGTTGATCCTTGACGATCCGATGTTCGAATGCTAATATGAATGACAGTCGATTCCCGGCATCGGAAGATCTTTTTGCCCATTTCCTTGTAGATACGACGAGTGTCAGAGGTCGTGCGTGAGATATCTCTAGTTGAATAGGCAAAAAAGAGAGGTTGGACCGGAGATGAATTTTTGCTTCTTTTCGGAATAGATGTTTCGATATCTGGGAGTAATATGGATGAAGAGCAGCTGAAAAGAACGACTGAGATAGGTCACAGCACTGACCTGTTCAAAACATCTAACTACGCATGCCGCATGCGTACACCTACCAGGCTAGCATCCTCACCAGAGATGATGATCCCAGCCTTCCAGGGTGGACAATTGTTCGACCTTGTTACTGGCAGCGCTCAAGGTACTTCAGCTCGTAGCATTGTCCGTCGTAGAAGGAAATGAAGCGGCGAGCTTGTAATAATGCCTTTGGTTGCATGTCGTGAGTGCGGGAGTGCAGCGAGCGATTCAATATTCCAGTCGGGGTCCACGTCGACCAAGTCGACGTTGATGTCTCGGGAGTTCAGCCTTCCAAGACCCGAAGATGGAGACGACAACGTCCACGACTGCCACGCTCGACACCAAATCACCAGCGTGCCGTTGACGCGTTGACGGCCGAATAGAACTCTCCGAGCGACAAAGGTGATGTCTCGGTTCTTGGCCCGGTCGTCCATGGCGACCCGAAAACCGGGGTAGCTTGTCGATTCGATCAACAACCCATGGACATTTTGAACGCCCTCTACCGAGTTACATTGCGCCAGAGCTCACATTGTACAATCTGCATACAACCACCCATCATACTGCAAACAAGCTACAATCTACCTCAGTCGCCTTCATTATCCTCCACTGGCATAAGATGAGAGCATAAGAAGAAGCAGCTCACCACTACAAAGTTGCATCAGGCGGCTGCACAATAAACATTCCAGACGACCGCATTCCTCTCGCTTGACATGGCCTCTCCACCGGGCTATGGTCCACCTCCGGGCTACGAAGACGATCTATCGACCAACAGTCCGCATGGTGCCACTATGCGTCTGCTTACCAGCACCGAAGGCAGCCCATACCAGCCCGCAACTGTCTCTTCGCCCAGCGCGAATGGTAGACCATCACCACAAGATCTCTTCCTCCGCGCTCAGGAGCGACTGAACAATCACCACAACAACCATCCTCCAGTATCACCTACAGGTCCTCCACAAAGACAACGCAGCACCGAAGAGCTACACTCACTGCTCCGCGACGTCGAGAGCGACCTCTCATCCGCGCCTCGCCCTAATGCAGCTCCTCGAACGAAGAACTTCAAGGTTCACTTTAGGAATAACCGAAATACTCCGCAAGAAGAGCTGGATAATCCTGTAGATGATGCTTCGTCATTCAGGTCTTTCAACAAGCCACCAAGTCCTGTGCATCGCGCATACCAGTCATCAGGACGGCCACTGTCAAGACAAACTTCAACCTTGGACTTTGCGCCTGGAATCCCTCCGCCTGCTGAAAGTGCACCCAGCTATGATCCGTTTAGACCTTCATCGCGGAGCTCTCAGTCTCCTCTCAAGACTTTTGGCACACCGCGAGGATCTCGAGACTATGCTCGACCACCTGCTAGCAACGTTCCTTACGAGCCAGCCGACATCAATGGAATACCTCGACCAGGGACTCCATCATCACAATACGGCGGTTCTCCAAAGCGGCCTCTTCCTCCTGCGCCACTGTTCGCGGCTGGCCGACCACCGTCAATCAATACGGAGAAAGAGCCAGAGCTGACTTCGATACCAATCGACGACGACGACGACGATGTGTTTGGTCGGCCCTCCACCGAAAGTGATGTCCAGCGTCCTGCTCTCAACACCCGCGATAGTTTCGTGTCGGATTCCACACTCACAGCTGACGATGATATGTACTCACAAAAGGAACACGATGAGGAGTTGTACGGACCAGCGCCATCGGGGAAACACGCGAGACGAGGAGCGCGACAAGCGCAAATGGCGAAGAAGGAGGTAAAGCTCATCAACGGAGAGCTGATCTTGGAGTGCAAGATTCCCACGATTCTGTACTCTTTTTTGCCCAGACGAGACGATGTCGAATTCACACACATGAGATACACTGCCGTGACCTGCGATCCGAACGACTTTGTTGACCGAGGGTACAAGCTGCGACAGAATATTGGCCAGACAGCGCGAGAAACAGAACTCTTCATCTGCGTTACGATGTACAACGAAAACGAAATAGACTTCACTCGAACTATGCACGGAGTGATGCGAAACATCTCGCACTTCTGCAGCCGAGCAAAGTCGAGAACTTGGGGCAAGGATGGGTGGCAGAAGATTGTTGTTTGTATCATCTCTGATGGTCGAACAAAAGTACACCCGCGAACACTGGACGCTCTGGCGGCGATGGGATGTTACCAATCTGGAATCGCCAAGAATGAAGTCAATCAGCGGGAAGTCACTGCACACGTGTATGAGTACACCACACAGGTTTCTCTCGACTCGGACCTAAAATTCAAGGGAGCAGAGAAGGGCATTGTGCCTTGTCAACTGATCTTTTGCTTGAAGGAGAAGAACGCAAAGAAGCTGAACAGTCACCGTTGGTTCTTCAATGCATTCGGGAGGGCGCTCAACCCGAACGTTTGCATCTTGCTCGATGTGGGAACGAAACCTGGAGACGACTCACTTTACCACCTCTGGAAGGCGTTCGATCGTGACTCTAACGTCGCCGGAGCCGCAGGAGAAATCAAAGCTGCCAAAGGAAAAGGTTGGCTGCAACTGCTGAACCCGCTTGTTGCCAGCCAGAACTTCGAGTATAAGATGTCCAACATCTTGGATAAACCGCTTGAATCTGTCTTTGGCTACATCACTGTGTTGCCTGGTGCACTCAGTGCCTACCGATATCACGCTCTGCAGAACGACGAAACTGGCCACGGTCCACTTAGTCAGTACTTCAAGGGAGAGACACTCCACGGCCAGGACGCAGATGTCTTCACCGCAAACATGTACCTCGCTGAAGACCGTATCCTCTGTTGGGAGCTTGTTGCCAAAAGGAACGAGCGCTGGGTGCTCAAGTATGTCCGGAAAGCTACTGGAGAAACCGATGTGCCAGATGCTGTCCCTGAGTTCATCTCCCAGCGTCGTCGTTGGTTGAACGGAGCTTTCTTCGCTGCCGTATACTCTCTCCTCCATTTCAAGCAAGTCTGGAAAACCGACCACACCCTCGCGCGTAAGATCTTGCTGCACATCGAATTCGTGTACCAATTCGTGCAACTCCTCTTCACGTTCTTCTCTCTGGGCAACTTCTACCTGACATTCTATTTCATCGCGGGTTCGCTCGCGGACAAGAAAGTCGACCCCTTTGGCCACGATATCGGAAACTTCATCTTCATCATCTTGAGATACACCTGCGTCTTGCTGATCATGGTGCAATTCATTCTCTCCATGGGTAATCGACCGCAAGGAGCCAAGAAGATGTTCTTAGCCTCACTTGTGACCTTCAGTGTCATCATGGTCTACAACACCTTTGCGGCCATCTACATCGTTGTCCGGCAATTGACAGAAAGCTCAGATCTGACATTCGGTAATAACGTCTTCACCAATATGATCGTCAGCACACTTTCAACAGTTGGACTGTACTTCCTCATGTCCTTCCTGTACCTCGATCCCTGGCATATGTTCACCTCCGCTGGCCAATACTTCGCTCTACTGCCCTCGTACATCTGCACTCTCCAGGTGTACGCCTTCTGCAATGCTCACGATGTGACATGGGGAACCAAAGGAGACAATGTGGCCCACAAAGATCTCGGAGCCGCCAAGACCAGCAAGAACGGTACTGTGGAGCTAGACATGCCCTCCGAACAACTCGACATCGACTCCGGCTACGATGAAGCACTTCGAAATCTCCGAGACAGAGTCGAGGTCCCCGTTCCTGCAATCGCAGAATCCCAACTCCAAGAAGATTACTACCGGGCAGTGCGAACATACGTCGTGATAGTCTGGATGACCTGCAACGCGATTCTCGCCATGGCAGTGTCGGAGATTTACGGCAGCACAGATGTCGGCGATAACTTCTATTTGAAATTCATCCTCTGGAGTGTGGCGTGTCTTGCCCTGTTCCGCGCGATTGGCAGTTCGACGTTCTTGGTTATTAATGGTATCCATAGTATTGCCGAGGGTAAATTGAAGTGGAAGAATAAGGGCAGTGCGAGCGCCGGGACGAAGAGTGTGAGGAGTGCTAGGACTGATAGTTCTTGGGCTAGTAAGTTGAGTGTGCCGAGTTGGATGAGTTCGGGAGGGAGTTGGGTTAGTAGTAAGGTTAGCGATATGACGCCGAGTTCGCTTGGGAGTACGTTCTCGGGGAGGTGATGAGGAGAGGATGAGGGTAATGGGTATGAGTTGGATTGATTGATGCGATTGGAAAAGGCGAGGCGTTAAGTGATGGGTTATGAGCATGATGGACATGGAATATGATACGGACTAGAGGCTTGTTGTGGTTGTTTTTAGTGTACGCTTCAGCAAGCGATGAAATGAATGCATTGTAATATTGTTTCGTCTCTGTATCGGGGGGAGAGTTCTATGGAAGGTTCCAGCTGTCTTTGAGAAAGGGTGGAACTCGGGAGGAGCCCTGGAACAGCCACCAGCCAGCCACGTGCAAGCCAATGCTGGCACGCTGGGTGATCCTCAAGGCACAGCTCTACCTTACCTCACAGACGTCAGACCTCCCCGGACCTTGGTGAATGAATGAATGCGACCTTTAATGTTTCTATGCGCCATCTGATCTCCCATAATCCACACCCATAATGTCGCCCTCCTTGACAGAACAGCTGTCCCACTACATCCTCGACGGCATCTGGCAGCTCGGCAACTGCTTCTCCTGCTTTCCCTCGACGCCCTCGCTCAAGATCAACGGCCGCTCCTTTAAGATCCTGCGGCTCCTCGGCGAAGGCGGTTTCAGCTACGTCTACCTCGTTCAATCACCCGGCGACCCAACTCTCTACGCCCTCAAGAAGATCCGATGTCCCTTTGGCCAGGAAAGTGTCGCGTTGGCGCTGAAAGAGGTCGAGGCATATAGTCTCTTCACACCACACCCCAACATCATCCACGCAATCGACCACAGCGTCGAGACTGAGCGCGGCGGAGATGCAGAAAGTAGGACAGTCTACATCCTGCTCCCCTACTACCGGAGAGGGAACCTCCAAGATGCAATCAACGCGAATCTCGTCAACCGCGCCCGATTCCCTGAACGACGCCTAATGGTCCTATTTCTCGGAGTCTGCAGAGCTTTAAAAGCAATGCATCAACACCGCGTCTCCCAGAACCCCGGCGGCGAACCTTCCCGACGCAAAGCCAAAAAAGTCCGCCAAGAAGCCGCGCAAGCAGACCTCGATGCCCAAGACGAACACATACACGCCAACCAAGGCCGACGGCGCCAAAATTCCTCAGAAGAAGATGTAGAAGCAGAACCACTCATGGAAGGCGAAGTCATGGCATCCCAGCAAGGACTCGCAGAAGGGGAAATTCGAAGCTATGCCCATAGAGATATCAAACCGGGAAATATCATGATTGCGGATACGGGGACACAACCTATACTGATGGATTTGGGATCTTTGGCGCCCAGTCCTACGCCTATCACGAGTAGGGCGTTGGCGTTGCAGGTGCAGGATCAGGCGGCGGAGCATAGTACTATGCCGTACCGTGCGCCTGAGCTGTTTGATGTCAAGACTGATACGGTGATTGATACCAAGGTTGATATTTGGAGTTTGGGATGTACGTTGTATGCGTGTTTGGTAGGCAAATCACCTTTTGAAGCGAGGAGTGAAGAGACTGGTGGGTCTTTGTCTCTCTGTGTGCTGGGTGGAGATTGGAGGTTTCCGGACGAAGGACCCGCGGAAGCAAAGCGAGGTAAGCAACGAGTCGTGGATGCTGATGCGGCTGCGCAGAAGAAGGACGACGTCATATCTGAGCCTGTTAAAGATGTGGTGCGGAGATGTCTGATAGTTGAACCTACGGAACGACCAGACATTGATCAATTGATTGGGCTGGTGGAGGAGGTTGTCACGCATCTGCCGGATGACGGAGATGCGGCGCTGGATATGGAGTGATTTACGTATTAATGACTGTAGTATTAGTCTTGTGGTATCAGAGGAAGGAAAGTTTGGCTGCAAAACCCATCCCTCGATCCCTTGTCGGCCCCGTAAGGTGATAGAGTCGTCCTCGAAGGTCGTGTGAATACAGCCGTATCTCGAGGCTTGATTCTCAGCAACGGCATGCGTATACTCATCATGATCCAGCTGAAGACGCTCAAGAAAGTCCATGCACTCGACAGGACACTCGTCTCCATCAATACCATCTCCATCAATGTCTCCATCGCTCTTCTAAAAGCTCAACAAATCACCCTCCCCATTCTGCACATGCGTAGCAGTAGGCATAGTCCCCAATCCCTGCCCCTGATTAACAACAAACACTTGCTGTCCCCCTGGACCTCCAACAGGACTATGCGAAAACTCATCATGAGCCTGCTGCGCTCCTTGTGCAGAACCAATACTTGCGAAATAGGCATCCGCCTCATCGAGAACATCTCCGCTTCGTTGGCCATTGTTGACGGGGATGTCAAGCTTTGTGGTGGTTGCTCGGGCGGTATCCCAGCCAGGTAAAGTCTCCTTTTGCAGGGCCGGTGAATCCTGCAATCGCCTCGCTCTAGCAGATCGAAAGACTGTGTGCACCGGTTTGAGATAGACAGTCGCTAAAGTTCCAACCACAAGACACATTTCCTCCAGCGTCACGGGATCTAATTTCTCGCTTTCGGCTGTAATGGCAGGTTTATCTCCCATAACAATCTCCTTCGCGGCTGTAGGATTACTGCTCAGCAGTCTCCAATACATATATCCTCGGTCTCTCAAGTCCGGGTTATCGGTGTCTTCAGTCGCCCATTTCAGGACTTTGGGAACCAAATCTGCTGCGACTTTAGGCCGTTGGATGAACAGTTTTACAGTAGCTGTGAGTAAAGCGAGCTGGACTTCGTGCGTCTCGTCTGACCAGGTGTCGAGGAAGTCTTGGAGAAGTTCTTCAGAGTTCTCAATCCGGTCCGCGTATTGGCCGATCACCCAAATCATCGCCGCCTTCGCCTCCGGTTCGTCCAGCGAATCGAGGTTATCGCACAGCGTAGAAATGATGCTCTCATACTGATTGGGATATTTGCGGAAGATGTTCTTGATGACAACTGTTGCTTCCTGCACGATATAGCTGACTTTCGTCGCCACCAGCTCAAGTAGAGTGGATATACAGAGTCTCGCGGCCGGCTCGATCTTGATGGCCAGCTTTCCGATTGCTCGGACGGATTTGCGGACAAAGTGCACGTCAATTTCTGTTGCGTATTCTCGCAGCTCGGTCAGGACTTCCCGAATGTTGGACTCGTTTGCCAGCATGAAGATCAACTCAAGCTTCGTAACTTTGACGTAGATAGGATCGTTGTATTTGCAGAAGAAGACGCGAATGTCGTTTCTTAGCACCTCCGGTCGACGCTGCAAAATCAGTAGCGCGTTTCTGAGTGCCAAGTATTGGATTTCGGGTCCTTTGGAGAGGAGTGTGACGAGAGGAGGGGAGAGCTTTGAGCATAGCGATGCGATGGCCTGTTTGCTTGAGATGTAGTTCATGAGGTAGAGCATCACGCGTATGCATGTGAGGACCACGGCGGAGTTGGTGTGAGAAAGGCGTGGAGCGATTCGTTCGGCGAGCACAGTGGCTTCTTGGGTATCTTGAGGAATGTAGGAGGTTAGCGCTTCGAGGATGTATGTTTGTCCCCATCTGTGAGTTGTCAGTACGTGCAGCGAGATGTTTTCAGAGGAAGCTTACTCGGAGCAATCTGGCAGAATCTGGACAATTTTGCTAGCATTCGCGTAGTCAATGGTGAGTTTGATGCTTTCGCTTCTTTCCCAGATATCCATCAACGCCGCGAGCGAGGAAGACACGACTGTAGGATTCTCATCCCGTAGCATTGCATTGAGACGGTCGATCAAGTCACTTCGTTCGACCAGATGCCTATCATGGTCATAAACTTTAGCAACTGTGAATGCGGCTGTCTTTCGCACATATGGATCCTGGTCTTTCAGAAGGTGCTTGAGAGGCTCTATTGTTGCTTCCACGAATTGCCGTACGTGGATGTATGATAATGTCCGGAGGGCCAATGCTCGCATAAGAGGATTTTGATCTTCCAAGTCCTGAGTGGATGTCAGCAAGAAGGTCCACCGTACAAAATATCAATCATACCGTAACGAGAATAGGCAATGCCTTGAGGGCGATCTCTGGCTTTGCTCGGGCATAGTTGACCAAGTAGAGAAAACACCTACATGTCCGTCAGCTCTCTATTCAAAACACCCTCTCAACTCATGCATTGTCTGACATCTTCTTGATCTCCAAGTTTTGTATTCCCATGCAACCCACAATATCCGGAAATAATGCCACCATATCGTTGTTGCTCATGGTCATATTGGCGACGATCTTCTTCAGGGCGATGCGCTTGGTGAGGAAGCCCTTGTCCTTTTTCCCGCCGGGAGCATTGAGCTCTGCCTTGAGCTCAGCGACCTTGCCCTGTTGCAAACACGGGATGTGAGCATTTCAGATGGCTAGTGTATGTCTGTTCATCTTGCGGTGTATGGTCTGGGTGTAATGCTACGAGTATGGGCGACGTACCCTTGCGAAGAACTTCGCGTCCTCGCCCTTGGGAGCACTCATCGTAGCGGCGGTCGAGTGCGGGCCTTTAGCAGGTGGTGTTGGTAAGATGATCGTGCATCAATGCTCTTCTCGACCAATGCTGGCTCGTGACAGTTGAGAGACGGAGGTTGTGCGGGGTGTTGCTTCCTCTACTTCGTAGCGACGCTTCGTGGATTGAGGGAGTCTTATCCCGTAGTACGGGTGGACGACGATAGCACAGTAGTAAGCAGAAGGGATTGGAGTGGTCGTCGACTTCACGTAGTAGCTATGCATGGACCGTTCTTCATCGTGTTGACATAAGAACGGAAAGCGGCGTGACGGGGATAGCGGCCGCCGGCAACCTTGTTGGACCCTGGTCTGGGTTAGGTTTTATATTTCTATGGCTTGAGAGGTGTTCTTAAACCTCGGGTCTCTCTCTCTCCTCAGGCGATGTCAACAACGAACATGATACAATTGCAGTAGTAACTCCGTTATGTGTGCTTGGGTCTACGAACATGGTGTCATAGTATTTGGGCTCAAATTCATCATCAATCAGCGTCGTGATCGTTGAGCAAGGACCACATGAAGAGTTTGTTGGAGCCACAAGAATGCAACGAATTTTCATTCGAGGCACTATCATGACGGAGAGATCTCAGCTTGAGAACCAGGCTAGATTCAATCGAGAATGTAATCTTATCCCACCTACACAGCAGTTCTACAAAGTTCTCGACATCCTCCTCAAGCGTGAGCATCTTTCTATGTTTCAATCAGTCGTGATCAAGGGCGAACTCTCCTCGGATTTGGCTCTAACTCAGCGGTATCCCGGGCCTAATCGACAGTACAAAGACGGCAAGGTGCGTGATGCATGTAACGTAGTATCCCGAGCTGCGTTAGAGTTGATATGATTTCCAGCTTAGGAATGTATGTAGTAATATGTGCCGCAAAAAGTAGATAGCCTGGCGAGCTTGGAAAGCTTAGGAAGCCAAAGTCTGAGGCTCTCGGCATTGATAGCCGTTCTTGGTTTCACATGTTTGACCAGAAGTTCGTATATGATGAGTGGTTTATGTCTCAGTCGGCTTCCCCACGGCTCTTCGGACATGGATCGACAACGTTGGTGGGGCAGCAGGGTCCTTTAGACTCCTTCATGGAGAGTGGTAAATACGAAGTATCTGGAAGCAGTCAGCAATAGATGTTATCTTCCGTCGATGCCCTCGAAACACAACTCAATCCTACCGGTTCCCTTCCTTTTAATCACCCACTCCAACAGCAGCGATGCCATCCACTCCCATGAACAATCACCCCTCGACCCGGTCGCATGAATTTCTTGTTCTGCTTTTTGCCTTAGGCAGCCAGTTCCTGGAATACAGTAGAGGCTCACCTCTGCCCGAGCGTTTGACAAGCCTATACTGCTTTGCTGCTTGCTATTATTGCGTACGAGCGCAACACCACCCTCTGCCAGCCCCAGGGTCGAACAGCTCCGACGTATTTTACATCGTCGCTTTGGGCGTCGCTGCTCAATTTGTACTTCTACGTGCCGAAGCCAACTGGCTAGTGCATTCCAACAACTTCCTAGCGACGGTGGCTTTGTACGTTGGCGCAGCGAGACCATTCGAGCGAACGTAAAAGGACCGCAACGGCATCGCTGGAGATACTCGTTAGCCAACCTGACCAGGATCGGCTGCTTGATGCCAAGGACGATGTCGATGCAGCAGTAGCATATTTGCATGGCAGAGCGAGCGGCCTTGCAACCGGCAGCGGACGGACATTTAGAGACGGCGAAGAAAGTGCTTGATCGGACCATATTCGTCAATCTTCTTTACACCTGCGCAACCCAGGCAGACCGTGCTCACAAACCATGGGCTTGGCTAAGTGAGGGCCCACCAGAGCTGGATCCAAAGCTCAGGTGCGAGAGTAGAACTGCTAGGGAGATCGCGGGACGTCCGAGGTGATGGGCCAGAATGGGGATGGGGTCAGTCGCATCGCCTAGCGTTGCGTGGTTTCCAGTCGATGCTCAATTATACACTGCCCAGCAGCCAGGTAGATTTCTGCAACATTGTTGCCGCTTCTGTTGTCATGCGAAGAGAAGTCGAGAAGGGATTTCCTGTGTCGTGCTTGTCATTTACAGCGAGTCTCCAAGAATCGTATCTTCTTCTCTTTAACATCACGAAAGCACGCTCTGGTTCAGATGCCCATTTGAACATGAATAGTGTGACTCCCAGCGCAATGTGATGTAGTTATCGTGCACCAATGCTGCCTTCCTAAACCTGGACCTGCTCCTGACAATATCGGAGGGCGTGCGTCGTGCTTCCTCTAGCAATGTGTCGTGGGTTGAGATTTGATCTCGCGGTGCAGCGGACGTCGACAATAACGGTCGAGATGGGACTGGTGGTTCATAGCCAAAGGCACTCCGTTTGTATCAAGTGTCTGCCCGCAAAGGCGTCCCCTTGGTCGTCGAAGACCGGCAAGCGGCAGGAGCTTGGACCCTGTCATGTTGATTGCCGCGATCGAGGTGTCGATCAGCAGGCAGCCTTTTGTTTCAGTCTTTTTGCATCATCAACATGGCCTCCTCCACCACCGACAGAGCCCGTGTGTTTCTGGATATCACTGTTGGTGCCGAGCCGGTGGGCAGACTCACTATCGAGTTGTTCACCGACAAAACGCCAAAGACATGCGAGAAGTGAGTATAATTGCTTCTTCTCCTCTACTCGAGCTGTCCGCGATCAACAGCAAGGTAAACTGACGCCCTTGTAGCTTCCGCCAGCTTTGCACTGGCGAGCACAATGGCCTTTCATATGCTAAGGCGCCGCTCCACCGCATCATCGACGAGTTCATGATACAAGGAGGAGACATCGAAAATGGAGACGGAACTGGCACCACGAGCATCTATGACGGTGAATTCGCCGACGAAAACCTCGACTGGCGCGAGCTCGATGCTGCAGGTTTAATATGCTCTGCAAATCGCGGAAAGGATACAAATGGTAGCCAGTTCTTCGTCACGCTTGATGAATGCCCCCACCTCAATGGGAAACACACCATCTTCGGACGACTTGTTTCAGGCGAGGACGTTCTCAAGCAGATTGCCAAGGTTGCCGTGGATGACGCAGATCGCCCTGTGGAACCAGTGCTGATTGCGCGCTGCGGGGAGCTTGCGCGGAAAGAGAAGAAGAAGCGAGATTCGCGGCAGGAGAATACTGTGTCTGCGATGCCTGAGAGCGACGATCGAGGCCGCCGACGCAAAAGCGATTTATCGGACGACGAGATGGATTCAGCCCCGCCACCGCAGCAGCCCAGGCGGACGCGGCGACAGAGTGACAACATCGTAGACGAGGGTAAGCGAGGCAGACCGCGCATACGCTCTCGTTCACGCTCCGACTCCAACTCGCAACCGTTGGAAGAAGTCGAGGAACCTACTTCAGATCACTCATTGGTCACGATGCACAAGCGGAAACGCAGCCAATCTCCCAGCAGACACGTCGACCGACGTTCAGACGGTGCATCAACGGAGCATCGACGGAGGAGGAGGAGTCTACCAAACCAGTACAACAACCACCGCGACCGAGAGCGCAACCATGGGCACGGCGACGAGGATAGGTACCGGCCAAGCCCACGAAGAGATACCCAGCGGTATCCAGGACGCCAAGACAGCAACCGACATCGGCCGCGGTATCCCGACGAAGGCAGGCTGGGTAACGATGGCGGCAGCAGCGGTGGCCGGCTGGGAGGAGGAGACTCATACGACGACCATGCGCCGGCAGTCAAGTACAAAGGCCGAGGAGCAATGAAGTTCCGGGAGCCTGACAGAGCGTGGTGAGTTTGACGATTTCATGATTCAACATGTGACGACTTCAACATGCGATATGATTTCTTGTATCAATGCCTGTACATCACAACAATGCCGTTCGAGTAACCCTCGACTAGACCTCGGATGCAGCCCCTCAGCTCTCAAAAGTCATGTGCACGATGAACATACTGTACTTGCCGGGACTGCAAAACACAGAGAAATCTAGAAAGACTTAGTGGACGGAGGCATATTCCCGCGATTGAACAGACTGGCAGAAGATCCGGGGGCTGAATTGCTCCTGTAGAGAGAGGTGAGTAGCTTTGAGCCTAAATTGCCGCCCTTTGCATGCACGTCTGAAAGGGTTACCTTGGAAACACATATCAGAGGTATGAGAAGTGCGGAGAACCCTGGACTTGCATGTACGGGGAAGATATATACCAGGTACAGTGTGTTCCTGAATCCTCCACGCAGAGCTTGTTCTGGACTTGACTTGACTTCCAACCAACACCTCAAGCTACTCAGCCACCATGATCTTCGCAGCCATCGTAACGCTTGCGCTGGCGAGCCTTTCCAGTGCGCAGTGGCAAGCTGCTCGGGACTCGCTCAACAAGACTACCACTGAGGTCTGGGGACTGAAGAATTTCACCTCTTGGGTCGCCTTCGGTGACAGCTACACCGATGACTCCCGCTTGGGTTATTTCACCACCAATAATGGATCTGCGCCACCAATAGGCTGGGTAAACCCTGGAGTAAGAATATCCAAACTCGAATCATGTTGGCATGATGATTGACCTTCGACATAGAACTATCACTCGGCTAGTGGTGGACGCCAATGGCCGCAGTATGTCAAGCAATACACTGGCCTTGCCAACCTTTACAACTACGCAGTCTCCGGGGCAGTATGCTCTAACAACCTCATTGAAAGAACAGTCGCGGTGGCCAACGGTGGCTATATCTTGTTCCCAGACGTCGAGAATTACGAGATCCCAGCCTTCATGGCAGATTCCCACTTCACCGAAGCAAACGGAACAAAATTCATGTATATCCCGCCCGATGAGACCGTCTACTCCATCTGGATCGGAACCAACGATCTTGGATCTTTCGTCACAGACCTCCAACAACCAGGCGCAAACATCGCAGATCATCTCGACTGCGTCTTCGCCCAATTGCAAAAGCTATACGATCAAGGCGGTCGATACTTCGTAGTCCAAAATAACGCACCTCTGAACCTGGCAGCAATGTACTCCCTCCCCTCAGCCGGCGGCGTCGGAACCACCACGAACAAGACAGCAACATCCTTCCGCATGCTCGAAGCATGCGTGACCAGCAACGAAGTATATGAGTACCGAACTCCCTACCTCGCGAAGCTCAGCGAGACATTCAGCGGTGCGCATTTCGCTCTCATGGATATGCACGCTTTGATAACCGATATGTACACCTATCCCGAGCAATACTTGAATGGGACTGCGCCGGTAAATGTTACGGGCTTCATCCATCATTGTAGTGCTACTAATCATACCGACTGTGTGAATGAGCCGAGCCCGGATAGCTTTTTGTATTATGATGCGTTGCATCATAGTGAGCAGGCCGTGAGGACTTTTGCGAGGGTTTTCGACGATGTTGTCAAGGGGACTAGTCGATGGGCTGGTCTTCTTGAACCGCGATCTTCTCCACGAGAGGTCATTTGAAAGTGATATAGGATCTCGACAAGCACGAATTTGGACCAATGGTCGCTGAGCTTTGATGATCCTCTTTTAGTCGACAGAAACACTCTTAGCATGTGCCGAAGAAGATAAGACCAAGTCCGGAGCAGTCAGAATGATGCCTTGATGCCACAGTGCCTCATCAATACACCCCCTCCTGCCACTTTCTACCGAGTGGATCCGGGTCATTCCATCCCGAATTACCTTAACCTTTTCGACAACCACGACAACCTTGCCAGCGGCCGCGGAGCGATCCGAGTATGAACCCTCAGGAGCGAACGTCACCTTCCATTTCTTCTTCTTCATCACTTCTTCCAGGAAGCTGTTCATCAGTAAACTCACTGGCTGTGCCGCTTCTAACAACAAGACTTTCATGCATCACGGCTGACGCATGGAATATGCCCTGCCATTGAGGATGTGCGAGACCGGCTTGTTTTCACCCCTCAATACACCAAGCACTCCCGGCCTCCAATACCTCTAATAGTGGCCTCATATCCCAAACCGTGGACATACTCTGGATGCGTACGGCGAATCCAATGCCCACAGTGTACCTGCTTGATCTCATCCTAGAGACTTCTCGTTCTCTGGCTTCGCTCTCGGTCTACGTCACACCTCTACTGGTCAGAAACGCATAATACCTCGAAAACATTGGTGTACGATCCAGAGACTCAATAAGATGTCAGGTAATCCCTGTCACTCTTCTGAGATGGACTAGCACCGAGTAATTGGCAGCCGATAAGATCCGTTGTTTGTAAACAGCGGGAAAGCAACCCTGATACGGAAGCACGCGGTCTCTTCAGGCATCACGATGCGGTGAAGATCTGCTTGTTACCGCTGTTCAGAGAGCATGGGTATTATTCTGAAGGGGATTCGCTCGATTAACATACTCTCGACCTGCTGGGACGGGATATCGCATGTGCTAGGCAAGCTGATCACGAGGGCGATCGCAGGCTTCGAGCGGATGGCATCATGCGTGTCGGTCGCTCCCTGACTTTGTGCTTCGCCCAGTATTCATCTCAGCAGGTAAGCAAAGTACTGACGAATGTGGGATGCCACTCTGCCTGACAAGCTGTCGTTATAAGCTTGCAACCTGCCGGAAAAGCTTATCTGGCAGGCGCAGCAACCGGACGTACAGCTGCTGCGGACGAGTAAGGTTGCGCTCTCTGTAGCAGACCACCTCAATATTGACAGCAATGGTCAGCAATCTATAGCAACTACTTCGAGGCCGGGGCAGTAGGAGTAGCAGAGCATGAAGTGTTTGAGCGAAGACTTGGAGAAGTTAATCAATCTTGTTGACTTGTTGAAGAGTCCCCGCATTCTGCACGACATTGAGACAAGCTGGAGCTGGAGGGCGATCGCTTGAAAAGCGGTCAAAAGCCTGACTGCCCGCTACCAATTTCTCGAGCTTTGCTTTGCTTTGCTTTGCTCATCTTATCTCCTTGCTTCTTCACCGGTCTGAGCATCCCGTGTATTAAGCTACGACAAGCTTGTCTAACATAATGGAGAGCCAAAAGGAGTAGGCTTAGCACTGCCCTACAAGATGCATTCGACTTCACTGGCGGCATGACTTCACTGAACAGCAAAGGGCGGCCCCAATTCAAAACTCATAAAATAGCTGTTCGTTCATGCTGGACTTCTTCCTCCTGCCTTCTGGCATTCTCGCCAGTCGAAATACGCTCTTCTCACTTTGCGTGCCACCAGCTTCTATTCTGCTCTTCTGTACAGTACTTCTGACTCCTATCGCTCATTTGCTCTTCTTCAAACAACCTCCCGTCTATCCTTTGCTTTCAATTCACTTCTCCCGTCATGGAAGATACCGTACCAGGATACTGGCAGAACTCTCAAGACTACATTGATCCGCAATGGCTCGAAAGCGAGACGTGGGCCACGTCGCAACATGTGGAGTGTCCCACATCAATGCAGCTGGATGAAACGATCGATCAGAGTATCGGATCTCGGATGGTTAGTGGCAGCGAGACGACTGGTATGGCAGATTCTAACATCATCAACAGCCATCCTACGCTATTGGGTCCTGTACTGGGCCGGATGTCCAAATGTTGTCCGAACAGCCCGCCCCAATACATCACCCTCCCAATCAGACACCATATCAAAATACGCCCGCTCGAACTCCGCGATACCACTTTACCTCTGGCATGACAACCCCACCCTCGTCTTCACACTCACTACGTCCGCAAGCTGTCGACTTCACCCCTTCCGCTGTTGGTCAAGAACACCATACCCTCCATGAGAAGCGAGGACGGCATGCCACGAACGCATATCTGTCTGAAGGAATGTACACACCCGACCATGAGATAGCATATGATACTTCAATCTCCAGTAGCTCTCGGTTGATGCAGACGCCAGATCAGAGGCCTTCGGACAACATGGAAGACTCGCAAAGAGTAGCGCACGCAGATTGTCTTCAGATACCACAGCCACTACGAGAGAGCTTTCATAATGGTGCACGCCATTATGATCAAATCAATAATGTGGAACAGGACTCGGAAAGCTTATCGCAGGCAGACACTTCGCCGACCATGCAAGAACCTTTAAACGATTGCTACGGGTGGAAGACCTGCTTTCACGGCCTCGCGCCCATGGAAGACATCGCACGCTGGAATCTAGGGACATATTTGCCTGTCGTACCACAGTACCCAGCCAACACTCTGGCACCACCTCCGCCAAGTCGTCCTGCCTCGTGTCCAAGAGCTGCTTCGATAGCTGGAAGTACGGGATCATTCCTGTGCCCAAGCGAGGGCTGCTCAAGGTCGTTTGAGAGTAAGAGCGATATGGACCACCATGAGAGGTATCACCGCCCACATGCACGCAAGCATCCGTGTACATTGTGCAACAAAGCCTTTCATTTCCCAAAAGATCTCAAGCGACATTTGAAAACACATGGGCAAGAACGACATTTGTTCTGTACGACAATCGGCTGTCAATACAATAAAGTTGGTTTTAAGCGCGAGGACCATCGCAAGAGACACATGCAAAGTGTCCATGGTGCTCCCAAAGAGGGTCGCAAGATCTGATTCTGAATGTGGAATCAGTTTGAAGAAATGGCAGGAATTGCTGTCTGTCTATTCATTGTACATTGTCGTGGACTTTTGCGCATCAGCGCTGTGGTTTGTTTGAGGTTTTCGGAAGACTTTCATCTGTGGGGCCACAGGCATTTTGGAGGCGTTGGTCGAAGCTACTCATGTATGGTTTAGAAAAGGAATGAATGTAGGTACCCGCTGGATGCAACGATGTATCAACGCTTCGAAGCTCGGGGGTTTGCGAGCGTCTCAATCTCGATCGTGAAGCATGAGCATTGCGCTTGCAATATTGCTTGGCCTGGATGTACCTGCGACCTACCTCCATTCAGACCCTTGGCTAGCGCAGCAGTTCCTTGGCTTGCCCAAGGGTCTGACGAGAAGCCGGGGCAAAGTGACATTTGCGACGCTATACTTGGCGTTTGCCCTCCTTCGCGATAACACAATGCGTATAGGGGCAAATTTTACAAAAAAAGCCGGAGGTTGTAGAGTAGCTCGAGGAGACGGAGCCTATAGACCTAGTATACTAGGTATAGGTAGGTAATTTTGTGTTGTCGCCTTCGAGGGGTAGAAAAATCCATAGCGTACACACAAAACTACGACGGTTTTTCAGTCTTGCGGTTTTAATGCTATAAGTTCTCGTCGTATAAATAAGTAGAAAGATGCATTGAAATCTTAAAGAGAATTTTTAAATATACAAACTCCAGATTTTTGATAAATGGTGTGGACATAGAAATATTGCATTGTAAAGTGGACGACTCTTATACCTATAGTGTAGGATCTGACGGGTAGGCCCTAGTACTCGTCAGGCGCTCCACAGAGGATGCCTTCCCCAACTTGTTGGATAAAGGAAGTCGCATCCTCTAGAAGGTAGGAGCGGCTGGGGGGAGGTAGCCTGCGACAAGACACGAAGTACCTTTTCTTTTCCATGTTGACGTGCACATGACGCCTGGTTCGTTCCCATCACATTGCGCTGGCTGATAGCTCTCCAATGAGATACGAAAAGCCGCGGAATTCATGCATGACATGTGGCTGGAAGGTATGAACCGGCCGACGAGCAACACACGACGCTGATGAGTGGAGCGGTAGCCTGCCCGGCCAAGAAAGCGTTGCTGATAAGCTCGTTGTTCAAGCAATGGGCAGTCGATTTTGGCGCTGACCCAGTTCACCGGCTCAGCCTCGAGCGAAGGATCACTTGGCGCGAGCGTGCATACAACAAGGCATTGCGCCACGCATGGTCTCGTGAAGTGTTGCTGGCGGCTCGTCGAGATGGTACTGAGAGCGCGGCACCCGCGGCAGCGAAGACTGGAATGCCAGGCCAGACGTGCTTGCTTTTTCGACAAATGGATGTGATGCAATTGCAAAACTGGTCGAAGATGCGTGAGGTGAGGTGAGAAAAGTGGAGCTGGACGCAAAATTCTCCGCAAAATTCTCCCATTGGCTGACCCGCTCGACAGCTTCCCGTCGTCTCCGTCTCTCTCTCTCTCTTGTTCCATCTTCATCACAACATTCACTCACAGTCTTTCACTGCTCGTCCTCGACGCGTCTTGGACGCCCTGCATCACGCTGTGATGCAGTCGGTGCCACTAATACCAAAGCCGGCGTAGACTGGATGGGACCCGCCCAAGTCAGCGGGTACGGACAGCCTGAGAAGTGCTGCGCCTCCGCGAAAGTTAATGCATCGCCGAACGTCAACCAGTTGTGACGACAAGTGAGAAGTCGCTATGCACGGCGCCCTGGATATAAGGCGGCTGAGGTAAGTATCATCTTGGTTTTATTAGTTACCATTTCGCCATTTGCTTCATACTGCACTCTGTCATTGCCTTTCGCGCAGGAAGACCATATCCACAACGAAGCGCTGCTATCGATAACACACCACGTTGTTTCATATCCATCTCATCTCTGGCATGGATGCGCAGTCTACCAGGACACACAAATTCGACGACATGGACCTGAGCTTGTTGTCGAGCATGGGAGGACTGTTCCCTGATACGCTGCTGCCAAACGTATGCCGTCCACAGCATGTCCTCCTGATTTGAACCTGACCGTCAGTAACAGATGCCGTCGTACACAATCGCAAGCCATTCAAACATGATGCTACCTCAGGCGCGATCTCAATCGAACATGTTCCCTCCGCAACCGTTGACAATCCCGAACGACCATTCCACGACTTTCGACCTGCAACATTATGATGGGCTTTTTGGTACACGTCACGATCGCAATGTAGCTGCTCACACCGAAAATCTACTGCAAGAGCAGCTTCCGGCATCAGGAGACTTTACAAGCAGGGCATGCGTCTGCACAACACAATCTTCTCAGGAGTTCACACCTAGAAGTGTCCCCCACGCTCCACCACTGGACACTTTATATCCATCTTCAATGTCGCATCCTCACGCACATGTGGCACAGCCTCCTGTCTTTCAAACACCTGGAATGATGGACAATAATCAATACATTCCGGAACTCTCAATGGACCGACCGCCATCTTTTTCAACGCAACATACCCCCTCGCCGCATTTCAGTTGGGCAGAACCTGACTCAATGCCAGTGGATTTGTCTATCCCACACTCTCAGCATACGCCTCCGAAAACATTGCCTGATGATCTTGACAGGAACACCAACTATCTGCTGGGCATGGAGGAGACTACCGGAGGTACCGTTGGGAACATGCTAGGCTGGATTCGCCGCGCACCAACTACTGGCGATCGTGCATTGCCGCGCTTGAGCACAGCTCATCTGGTACCCCCAGATAAAAGCTTCGCCAATCTGTCTCCCTCTTCCGCTTCGACCGCAGGGTCCAGCAGCTCTTCCAGATACAGCACGCTTCGACCTGCATCTGGCGACTTTGCATGTTTTTCTTGTACCGCGAGCTTTGCTCACCACGGGGATCTGACACATCATCTAAGATCACACAAACCGTATGCTAGCCGGAACCATGTTTGCCAGAAGTGCGAGAAGCGATTCCAATATAGGAAGGATCTCATTCGACATCTTCCACGACACGACCCGCATAGGCAGAAGTACTTCTGTCCTTTTCCGGATTGCAAATATGCCCGTAAGGGGTTTGGCAGACCGGACCACCTTGATCGTCATATCCACAGCCAACATCGTGTTGACACACCAACCGAGACCGCCACTCACCCTCCCGTATGACTTCACGATCAGAACACGATAAGATGGCACTCGGGGGAGTATGAGAGCTTTGGCCGGATATCGTTTGAGTCAACTTCCGCATTTCTTCGATAATCGCACGTACCCTTTTGCTATTCACAGTGTCCATGTCGCATAACCAGACGAGAATGGCTCAATGCGAAGTCACTGGATGGCATTAACCATCGCAAAGTATTGAGTACTCAAAGATCACTCTGTATCACCAACTTTGCATCACATAGCAACGCAATACCAGCCTTGTGCAATGGAAGAGAGAGACCTGACTGCCCTGCCACGGCACATGTACACCTGAATCGACGGTGACACAGCAGTAAAATGCACTAGGGTCACCTCAGTCATCAATCCTCCTGCGCCTCGATGCTTGCAAAGTACTGTGCACAGGTGCATGCGCTTAGTCCTCCTGCAGGTCGTATGTCACTGATGTTACCTCGGCGATTGGACCTGGCACCGAGATATCAGCTCGGTAACCTGCGACTCACCGGTCATATCGGCGCAATCGCCGAGCGTGATCTGCCATCTTGATTGCCCGATGGAAGGTGATTTGATCACGAGAGTGGTTTCGACTTCGACATTGGCCATTCGGGACAAAGTTCACGCTAGAAGGGGAATTCATTCTAGCGTGAACCTGAAATGTGGCCCCACTTGCCGGTATGTGTCTGCGACTCTGCGTGAATTCTATCCGCTGCATCGCATCCTCTTCCCCATCAACCTATGGATTTCTCGTACGCTGGCCTGGTACATACAGCCGCGGCAGCCAACTGTTACACGCGGCCGCACTGCATTCATAGGAGCGAACCGCCTGGTGAGCGTCAAGGCCCGAGCCAGCCTGCAAGCGGAGTGCTGATTCGCTTCCTGCAGCTGCTTCCAAGCTATTAGCTCCCAGGTCGCCCAGCCCTGCCTGCGGTGCGCTGTAGAAGGGAGGTCAAGTGAGCACTGACGTGCACTGGTTTGGAAGATAGCTAGCCGGCGTCGGCTTTCTCTGCCGGCCGTCTTCTGTGTCTACACAGCAACATACTCTTCACCGGAACTGCTACTGCGCCTGGGCGTGACGATTCTGCACCGTGCTGCCGACTCGCGCTGTACCGAACTCCCAATACCTGTTCACGCTTGCGAACGGGAGAAGGTGAGTTCCCGTCATCACTATGCGGCCTCCCGGGCTCGCTTGACTGTTGTCAATCAAGCATTTAGTCCGCTTCTCCATCAGGTAGGTTCATTTCCATCTCGTGTTGTGCAACTCACTTTGTTTGCGTGTCTCGAATTCTGGGAATAAACCAAGTCCGCCCATAAACTGCCAACAGCTACACCAGATATCAGGATATCCAGGATATCTTGCTTTCGACGCCCCGAAGAAGACGAGACCGATAGGGCGCTCGCCGCCCCGATATATATTCCTGCTCTTGTCCTCCCTGACCTAGTCTTACCAACCAACATATTCGACATGGAGGAGTTCAGTTACATGGGCGGGAGCTTCGACTTTCCGGACTGCGAACAATATTACAATGAAGTAAGTCACTGTTCGCATGCATGGTATCAAAGCTAATCAACCATAGCTCACATTTAATAGCCTACATCTAGCAGGCTGTCCAACTCCTTCAGAGCTACCCGATGCGTGCATTCATTGTTCCACACTGATCGTATCGAACGACTTTCAGCCACCAACACCTGGACTGTATGGTGATGAGCAGCATACATCCATGTCAAGCAAGACATATGCGCAAGCTGCAGCATGGCCGTCGGGATACGATGAGACGTGGGAGCCGCTGGTAGAACCGATGCCCAAACGTCGGCCTCGGGCAATATCCATCGCAGAGGCAGCTAGAATGGCTATGCGTTCGCAACCTCGACAGCAGCTGGTGCAGCAGTCCCGGCAACGTCGAATTATGCATGTCGATGGTGCAGTTGTGCACTCGGACGATGCAGGACCGGTTCAATGCCGTTCGAAACCCACCTACGCAGAAGTTGCTCAGCAGCCGGGTGAACAAGCCAGTCCGTCTTACAATGACTTTGGTAACCGCAGTCTCTTCACCTCTACAGAGAACAGCCTGGGCTTGCCAAACCAGATTATTTATACAGCGGCGCAACAACCGCCTCATAGGACCAGCCGTATGCCAATGCTACAAGTCGCGCCCTACCGTGTTCCACATATGCGACAGACTATGCAGCAAGAGGTGTATATCCCGACACTCGCCCAGCCAGAGCACAACCTTGACCCACGAGACCCTCGTACCCTGATACAAAGGACAGGACGAGGTGGTCATAGACAGCCCGTATCGTCGAACCTGAGTTCTAGTGGAACTTCCTCCCCCTTGTCTTGCGGCACTCTATCAACGACATCTGCTGCTAGTCGGGCCCGCAGGAAGGGTAGCGCGATGAAGGATCCCGCTCTGCCATATAAGTGTTCGGAATGCGGTAACACATATCTTCTAGAGGATTATCTTGTGTAAGTCTGCTAGTTCGGCTTTGGACTGCCATGAGAACTAATGGTCCCAGACGACACAAGCGGCGAACTCATGCTGCAGTGCAAAGTCGCCCTCACCCGTGTACAGAGCCTGATTGTCATTGGAGATTCGTCAATCCAAAGGACTTGAAGAGGTGATTAGAGATGAGAGGATTTCTCCTGTTCGTCGCAACGTAGCTGACCCAGTTGGTTCAGACATTACAAGACACATGCTTCAAGTCCTTCGCCGGGCTTTCCATGTCCTCATCCCTTCTGCTTACGATCCTACTCTCGAGGGGACAATTTGCAAAGACATATTAGAGCTGACCATGCAGACGACTCGGCTCTCGGAACTTCCAGAAGCAACTCGGAATATGTTGGCATGTCGCGAAGCGACTCTTCATACTCGCAGGTGTGATGGTGACTGGTGTTTCTTGTGTACTATCTTGTGTCATTATAAAGTGTCTGTATCAACACCATGTAGCAAGAGCCTGTATTACCAATTGTTCAACCGTACATCTCCAGAAACTAGAACATAGATGCCATTCGTTATTTCGTGAACTTTCACTTGCCATGTCTCAAGTCTCTCGGCTAGCGCCTTCCCCACGCGTCTACGCGACTTCCCATCTCCCAAAGTCTACACCGCTGTCAACATCAACATCATGTCTTAACGATCGCGTCCACAGTCTCATACCCGCCATGCAGTCCTCCCGCGCCAATAAGCGTCGAAAGCTTGACCAGGATGACACCGCCAAAAGCTCACCAGCTTTCCGCCAACCATTGGCATCTACAAAAAAAGGCAAGCAAGCTCAGTCCCCGCCCGCCGTAAAAGAGACTGCGCAAGATGGCAATTCAGAGATCGAAGAAGGCGAGGATGAGACGGACACCGCTCTGTCTGCCCACGATCAATGGCTACAAGCCAAGGCCAAGAGCGTGCAGCGAAGGGGCAAGCGGCTGGACGTCTACGATGATATTGAGGGCGGGAATGTCGGGAGAGAACCTTATGGGCGCATGGAAAGGCCAGCAAGGTCGAGGCCGGCAAAGGCTGCGAAGCCAAAACCAAAGCCACAGCCCAGCAAGCCCACTGCGGCGCCGCTGAACTTCTTCAAGCAGTTCGCGAGGGCGAAGGCGGATGCTGCTGCAAAGGCAGGAGCGGGGAAGAAAGCAGTGGTAGTGGTGGAGGAAGAGGAGGATGAAGACCAAGAGGAGGACGAAGACGAAGACGAGGTGGAGGGAAGCATCGCCGACAGTGAGGAAGGAAACAGCATTGCGGTCAAACACACTCCAGGACCCGGCAGAAATGGCAACAGTGCTAGCAGCGAGAACGCAGTCAAATCGAACTCGCGGAACGGCAATTACTGGGCGCCGGCGAAGCCAGACAAGGCGAAGAAAACATTCGAGGACGAGATCAGAGAGGTGGAGGCGGCGGCGCGGAAACAGGTTGCTGCTGGAGATGACGCCAGTGAGGACGAGCTGGCGGAGGATGGGGAGTTGCGACGATCCTCAACGAGGAAGAGCTCCACTCGCAAGTCTGCTGCAGGGCAGGAGAATAAACAGAAAGATGCGGCAAGTCCTGTGCCCACAGCTGCAAAACCGCAGCCACTGGACAGGCGAAAAGCCAAGCCAGCGAGACCTGTGGTCTTCGAGGAGCCCGCATCGGACGACGACATGGAAATTGACGATTCGGAAGATGGGCGAGTGGTATCGTCTGTCGATATCGTGCAGGTCAAGCCACCATCTCCTCCGATCAAGACTAAGCTGATACCGCCCTGGAGGAAGACCAACACAATATCGTTGCCGCCTCTTCCAACCGACCACTTGCAAAGTATTCAGAGAATTCTCTTCGAAAAGTGTACCGGAAAACGCCCAATTCCTCTTACAAACCTCGCAGATGAATACGCAAAAGTATCCTCTCTGGTCGATCAAACCGTTACAGCTGGTGAAAGCAACAGCATGCTCTTGATAGGCGCTCGTGGCAGTGGCAAAACTGCTCTCATAAGTCACGTTCTTCGCGAACAGAGTATCCAGCATTCCGACGATTATCACGTCGTTCGTCTCAGCGGCTTCATCCATACTGACGACAAGATCGCTCTTCGCGAGATTTGGCGCCAGCTAGGTCGTGAAATGGAGACAGAAGACAGCGAGACGTCGAAGAACTACGCTGATACTTTGACAACGCTACTTGCTCTTTTGTCACATCCTGCAGAGACTGGGAGGGACGAGGAAGGCCACATCACCAAATCAGTCATATTCATTCTGGATGAGTTTGAGCTCTTCGCTACACATCCACGACAAACGTTACTGTACAACCTTTTCGACATTGCCCAAAGCAAGAAAGCGCCCATTGCTGTTCTGGGTTGCACGACGAGGATTGATGTTGCAGAGAGTCTGGAGAAGAGAGTGAAGAGTCGATTCAGTCATCGATACGTGCATCTGAGTATGTCAAAGAGTCTGAAGGCTTTCGAGCAGGTTTGTCGAAATGCTATGGGCATCAAGGCCGAAGAGCTGGAAGGTGACGAGAAGTCTAAGCTCGGAAGTGCCATGAACGGAGTCGTAGCGAAGCTGCAGAAAGCTGCTTTGACGTCCACGAGTAAGAAGGTCATGAACGATGGTGATGAAGCACTGTCTGGCCCACTCGAGCAATGGAATGCCCTGGTCAACGCAGTCTTCGCATCTGAGGCATGCAAATTGTTCTTGAATAGGCTATTCCACACCACCAAATCTGTCCCGGAATTCCTAAGCTCACTGATGCTTGCAATGGCTACTCTACCCATCTCCGATGAGATGTCGACTTCCTCAGACCTTCTGGAACACCTCAAGACTGCCATCTCATCTCATGCACTTCATCCACCAGACTCCAAACTTTCGATCTTGGAGTCGCTCTCTTCACTACAGCTTGCTCTTCTGATCTGTGCAGCACGTTTGACGAACATCTATAATTCTGAGGTCATCTCTTTTGCGCTGGCGTACGAAGAGTACAAGAATCTGGCAAGCAAAGCCAAATTACAGGCCTCTGCCAGCGGTGCATTGGCGCAGGGCGCCGGTAGTAGGGTCTGGAGTAAAGGTGTTGCGAAAGGTGCCTGGGAGGGTCTGGTAGAGTGCGGCCTGATCTTGGAAGACGGAAGAGGTGGGAGAGTAGATGTGGGCATGGAAGAAATTGGCGGCTGCGGAGTGGAATTAGGAAGTTGGGGAAGATGGTGTAGGGAGATATGAGCGATAGTATGACATATGAATACAAACATAGAGCATTAGGTAAGGCAGGAAGCTCTTTGCGCGGAGTCGGACGACGTGAGAGACCTGCTGTCCTTAAGATCGTCTGCGAGGATGTCTTCACCGCTTCGAAAGCTTTAAACACGCCCGGCTGTTCTCTGCATAGAGGCCTATCATTCTGTCACCCAGGCACCCAATGACATGCTGGGCACGAGACGGTGGCCACTAGTGGCGTATTCGCCCATGGAGAGAGAATTGCAATGGGTACTCCTTCGCCTAGACGCTCCAACTACGACAAACCTTTGGCTGCAGATGTCACCGAGAGACGCACAGTCTACAGAGCTCTCGCGGAGATGCAAATCGCGGGCAATCTAGATGTAGTGACCAGGCCCGGCAAACACGGGTTCCCTCTTTGAGAGATGTTTGCCAGATTGACTACAACGTATCGCATAGCGTGAGCCTGCATCTGGTGGGTTTCGGGATCCAGCTCTCTTGTCTTACTGTCTGGGTATGTCGTGGTGGGATCCAAAGAGGATTCTTCCGACAAGGTGGTACCATTCTTGCATTTGCATTTGGTATGCGCTTCATCTTATGTCGCTCACAAGAGTTTCCGTTCAAGGCGTAGCGGTTTGCAGAATTTGCGAAATTTTGCATACTGCTATCCCAAACACACGCGGGTTCCCACATGAAAGCCAATCGTGCACTCTATTAAAAGCCATTGAATGCTTTCTTGGTGATCCTTGCGCTTTTGCTGACTGTCAGTGCGGAGCGGAGAAGTCTGTGAAGCATTCATGGATGCTCAATATGCCGCCCCGGATTCTCCTCCCGTCTCCGCGATGCAGTGTTACCTCACCAACAATTCGCCCAAGTGATCATTTACTTCACATAGGCACAGAAACGACCTTCGAATTCGTCGTGTACGCTTGGTAGACCCTTTGCACAGGTACTCCTGAAAGTAATAAGGTAACGCGGTCGGAGTATTGGGCGGCCCGCGCCACAACGTTCGTCCGGCAGCTGATGGCTTCAAAGTAAATCAAAGAAACAGTCTCGAGTCTCGACTCGGCTTCGCGGCCAAGTTGTAGGGGATGCAAAAGGCACGTGCATTCTACCCCTGCTGCATCATGAGAGGGTGTACAGGTCGAGAGAAACGTACAAGTCCCTCCTGAGTCCATAAATCTGTCGGACGGCTACCAGCAGAGCACGCAGCGAGAATATGTAGGGGTCGCTGCACAGCAACAGAGACGTCTTTCGTATCCGATGACATGGGACTGGAACGGTCTCAATACCGGGCCTAGCGAAGGCTGCTGCCGATGACGGCCGCATCGCGCTAGGTAGACGCTAATGTCGCCTTCAATCAAGTTCAATGCACGCATGCTCTGGCAGTTCCGACGCTGATCCTGCCAGCGTAGACGCTCCAGTATCGAAGATGTCGAGTGAGGACGTTTCTCGAGCAGAGCGGCGTCTCTCAGTCATTGGCTGGAGGTAGTAAGCATAGGTATCGAAGCGAGATGTTCTTGCAGAAGGCTCTACTTTCACACAACCAATTGCCAAGGTTATGATCCCGGTAGAGTGGGAAACCAACGGCACTCAACGGGGTGAACGTTAACATGCAGGGTGCCGGGCTGGTGTACTTTAGCGATCTGGACAGGCCGCAAACACGGCGTTCCAGAAGAAATGTCAGATTTCTTTCCAAGCCTTCGAACGATGTCGTGGTGTCACGGTCTTGCAATGTTCCATGTGAAGAATGCCTACTCGATAGGTGGTCTGAACTTGCCGGACCTATGTGAGCACTCAAAGCAGTCCAGTAGAATGGCGACTTGAGCCTTTTCCTCTTTGTGTCCAGTGTGCATTTGAATTACCCAAACTACTCGGGCCGGCCTATCTGATACCGCCACGCCATCTAGCCGGAAAATGCTTGTGCTTTGTGAAGCTACCAAGGCACCAGTACAGCGGTCAGCTGAACGAATTCACGGCTGCTGGGACAGTCTCCAGTAGGTCCCGGTCTAGGATTTACAGCCTGTCGTTGCGCCGACAATGAGTCGGCGACGCTAGCCGAGTGTATGTGAGGAGTCTTCTGGCTACTATGCGAATCAGTAAGTACGGTGTTGGCTCTGTTTTGCATACTTATCGCCGCCATCCACAGGGGACTTCCATTCCCACCAAAGTGAGTGCTAGCATTGCGAACCCAGTCAAGCGATTCACCATTTGAGAGGTTACCGGACCACTGGGTCTGCTTGACGACCGTGTGACGCTGACCGAGTAGTGTCCTAGGATGTCGCGTACCCCTCAACCCTTTGACAATTCCCTTTCGCTGTTCAGCGGGCGACATTTCGCCAGCTTTGGATTGCAAGAACGCATCCACTGTGTTCCAGTTGATGAGGTACGTAGCCCACCCGCGCGCAAAGATATTCTGACTGAGTTGGGATAAAGAGGCAGGAAAGGACATATGATGAGGTCAACGATGTCCTTCGACAGCTCCTCGGTCGTACCATTCTGCCCTCGGGTTTCCGCCTGGACAGCATAGAAGATCCTGAAGTACTGGAATGCGGTTACGGAAAGGGTGCATGGATAGACGACCTGCTCAAGGAGAATGATCAGCTCGACATCGAGGTACGCAAATGCTCCTTGTGCAAGAATTTGGACCTTTCCTCACCGAACGTGCCCTGACACATCCCATCACAAGGTCATCGGCATCGACATATTCACTGGCCAGGGTAATAATGGCGACGAGGAGAGCCCAGGAAGTAGCAGCAGCGAGGAGGGAGGGATAGAGGAGTACATCAAGACAAGATTCAACATGAACGCTCCTTTTCGAGAGGAAAGCACGGGCTGCTTGCGTCCCGAGAAGTTTCACCTTGTCAACAGCCGACTGCTGATAGACGGTATCAATGCCGGTCGTTGGGCGACATATGTCAAAGATCTCAAAGCCGTGCTATGTCCCGGTGGTTGGCTGCAGATGGTCGAAGTTCATCCGCTTTTTCAGTCGTGGGTATCCTCTCACAACACAATGGGACCATGCAGTTGACATTATAAGGTCCTCTGGACGGGATGCTCCTTTTCTCCATCGTTGGTCCCAAATCTTCATGCGAACTCTCGAGCAAATGGGAAAAGATCCACGCATTGGAACGCGGCTAGGCCAGTACATGAGCGGCGCTGGATTCGAGCGTATCCACACATCTACTGAGGTCCTGCCCATTGGACCTTGGAAGGAAGGTCTGTCGACCCGTCCAAGCACCACTGCCCGAGTATCCCAGCTGGTAGCTAACGACCAGATAGGACAAGCAAGCCTCGGGAACGAATTCCTCACGCTTATAAGAGATATGGTTGCCTCTGTCTCCTTATGGACTTTCCCACAAATCGCCAGAATGACGAATGATGATTATCAAGCGTTAATAGCGGGAGCGCAAGCCGAGCTCCAGAGGCCTGAATTGAAGCTTTACTTCAACGTGTACGTGGATGGACAGGCATCCGCACAGACGCATGCTAACAGGGTGGTAGCTACGTCTCTTACGGGCAGAAGCCAAGGTCGTCGCGGCGTCGCTAGATGTGTCTAGCGATAAATGGCAAGTGCCCTCTGGTGTCACAGGTCTTTGGGTGGGCCAAATGGGGCTGTCTCTTGGAGTCGTGCGGATGCCATGGTCTCAAATGCATGCTCGCTCGTGAGACTACCGCCGTTCATGCCGTCTTTTGTAGCTGATGGCTATTCTCTCGTGTGCCACCTCCGGGATAGTTGCAGACAGTGGGTAGGCCCGCTCAATGCACATTCTGGTCAAGCGTGAGCTTGAAAAGACATGCGCGATTGAGTACTCGCAAGGAAAGCCACGTATTCCACAATCGCAGAGGATGATGCGTCTTCAAAGCGAGGGTAGCCGGTGCGGTGGGGATCATTGTACACCTCGTCGGTCCCGAGAACTGGGGATTCGCGGTCGCATATCTCTGCTCGTGATGAGTGTCTTGAGAAGCGCAGAAAGGTTCAAAGCGAACAAAATCAGGAATAGAGATGATTCTTCTCGGCCGACTGGAGTCGGTGAAGGGAGAGAAAGAAAAGCGGGAGAAAGTGCGGTCCACATAGGAGTGTAGTAGGGTATTCCCAGCAGCGTGGTTCACTTAAAAAGAACCTATCCAATTGGTTTCACTTTGACCGTGAACTCAAACGCCATCACGATCACAACCGTCAATGGCCCAACGTCAATGCGTACGATGAAAACGCGATGGCAGTCGCGACGAGGCTCTGGATCTCAGCCCTTGTGGTGATTCTGTCATCAAAAAGGAAGCCGCACGAAGCCCGGCAGCTCCTTGTTCGACACGCGTGCTTGGGCCTGTGAACCTTCTGAACTCTATCGTCTAGTCACTGGTATGCAATTGTCCGGGTCGAGGCCGGCCCGCTCGCCCACAGGAGAGTTGGGGCACGTGCCAGATGCCTGCAATATTGCAATGCATCTGGTATCTGTGGTATGGTCATTAGCAGAGGGTGCAGGTGATAATGAGCCTCCTGAGATGTCCAAGCACACATATGAGTCGCATGTCGATATATAAGCTCATTCAACAACAAGAGGGACGTTATTTGAGAATGTGCGTAACAAGATTGCCAAATGTCGGCTCAATATCGTCTTCATTCGATGTACGGAGTAATGCATCCCGTCGAGATTACTGCGTTTGCTTGCCGTTCAAATGCGCAGAGTGACGGCAGCATCCCAAGACTTTCAATGGTATGTTTGCTGCTCAAGGTCCAGAGCGCCGCGAATTTGCCCGTGGCGACTGAAGAGACAAGTCGGGAAAGCATGCTGTTAGCGAAATTCGCACGACTTGTCACTGGATCTCCTGATGTACATGGCTTGTTCTTCAAGTGATGGCAGCCGTGTGCGATGATGTTGGAGGTGTCGGTGTTGAGGTATGCGGAGTGAACAATCGCAAAGTCCGGCGGCCCTTTCGCATGACGACAGCTCGTTGCAAGATCCCGCACGATGATTGGCTGCTGTTCCATCTGACTCTCCTCTATCCAGATCCGACCGCGGGACAGACGATACGGGAGATCCTCCTTGTGTTCGTGTCATCTATCTGTAGTTGCCTGTGACATCCTGCCCTGCACCCGCTCCATCTCATTGTTCTGCTCCTGGGGACTTGATCAGAGACACAATACGAGCCATATCACCATGGCCATCCTCCCAGAACTTACGCCGGAGCAGCGCGTTGAAGCTTGGACAGTTTCCCAAGTTACCGACGCTCTCAGCGGGACTGTAATCTCATCAGTCCCATCTCCTCGCCAGCCTCGCACAGTGACTCTCGATATTCCGCTGGACGAAGAGGCAATCCGCGATGACTCCCCACAACGACGGACCGAAGCAGTGCACACTGTGTACAAGCGACGTGAGCCTGTACGTAGAGACAGCCTCAAGCGGCGCGAGTCGCTGCTGAAAGGCAAAGAGGGTAGCAGACGCAGACAGCGCTGGGAGAATGACCGCCTCTTGAACAACCCTTATGCCACTGCTCCTTTACCAAGCGATTGGCAGGTGCAGCCTACATATCCCGTCCATCGGGTGCCCTACTTTCTGGCTCCTCTATGGGACGCTGGCTACGCGAAGCAATCCTCAGAACGCAAAATGCGCGCCGACGCAGCGAAAGCCACACCAAAAGAGGATGCTGCTGCAGCAAAGGTTACTCAGGACCTCAGAGCGAAGCTGAAGCGGGCCAAGGGTGCAAAAGGCCTGCTGATGGACCTGGAAGAGGAGGTGCGCGGCTTCGTTAGTGCATGGGAAGAGAAGGCGCGTCAGCTTGAGAGTGAAGGTCTCATTGATCCCGATAGCGAGGATGAGGAGAACGAAGTCGTGTTCGTTGGCCGTGATGGCGCGATGAGCGACGAACGTAAACAGGAGAAGGAGCAGGAGGTCCTGGAGAAAGACAAGCTAATTTTTCAAGGCCTCCTGGACGATCATGGGTCGGCATTCGGAAGGTATCTTGTCCATTCTATTGCGGCATATGTAAGTACCTTGCCCTTATTCTGCTCGGCATGCGTGATGTCTGACATGGCTTGCCAGTATGGTCTGAGAACATGGTCGTTGACCAAGGGAATTGAACGACACGCATATGTCGGACTCCCTCTGGATCCGACAACACGCAGGCCCAGTTTGACGAGTCGAGGTTTGCCTCGTCCGTTGTGGGCTGTGGTCTGAGTAAGTCTGGAGAGACATATTTTCATATTTGCTTTTAGACTACACGCTGCTGTCAGGGGAGACGTTGGGCGTACAATCAAGCTCTCTGGCCGTGAGATGTGGTGCGTTTGCTTTCTGGCTTTGTTGTGAGGCGTGAGCTGCTTGCACAAGACAAAGAGAAAGAGAAGAGAAGTTCACGAGCCAAACTAAGCAGGCAGTCGCGCATTCGCGACTACTACATCAAGCCTCACTTCATTTCACCAACAACCTCTCTCACATCCCACTCGACCTCTTCGACTGCCTACTTTCGTCCTTCATCTGAAGCATCCAACTCCATCAACGCAGTAACACAATGTGCCAAGTCTGTCAGATCAAGGAGCTCGCTGCTAAGTACGGATCTGGCTGTAAGTTCTTCTCTGGATGATTACTGATTGCTCTATCATCATCACAGGCAGCGGTGGCCCAAAGCCGTGGAACAGAACAAGCCAGATCTCAACTTCCTCGTTGACAGCATCCACGATGAGTGGGTGAACTTTCAGGAGGCAAAACTCAAAGTTGCGAGGACTTCAATCCCGGATTCTCTGACCGAGCTCTGCCGCATGCTATCCAGCCAACTTGATGCGCTCGAAGTCGACCGCGAGAAGTGGTGGAGCTCTCCAGAGTCGCGCGCCAAACGTCAGCGATTTGAGCTGGAAGGCAACCAGAAGAATCTCTCCGAGCTGCACAAGATCAACAACAGCACCATCGCCAGCTTTGAGTCTCTTTCTGCAAAGCTCGGCGGGTTTGTGAAGTGGAGCCTCGGGATCAATGGCGGCGTCTTCGAGCTTCTCAACGCTCACAGAGTTCGCTCGGGCGATTGAACGTTTGGCGGTGAGATGGGCAGTTACAATGGAGATGGATATCTGACGTGGATTTCGATTTGCACGCGAGACATGAAAGGCACAGAATTGTCCTCAGCTGCGAGAGTGTGTCCTGTGTGATACACACTTTCTGCCACATATCAGCTGAAAAGGAATGGAATGGCGTTCCACTACTTTCTATGCTCTCCCCCACACATGGCCTCTTCGTACTCCAGATCGGGCTGGAACTACAGCGAAGTCAGTGTACTGAATTCTGCGATTTGGAAAAAGGGAGTGGTATTACCTCCCAATAGAGAGTCTCTGCGTCTGAACCATTCTCGTAAGTGTATTGCGCGGCCTCATCTGGCACGTAGATCTTCGGCACTCCATTTGCTGCCGCTGCCTCAACTTTGAGCTGCACCTCACAGCTTCTTTCCATCAGTGTGTACAGGTAGGCCGCCTCATCAACAGTGGATCCAACAGTCAAAAGACCGTGGTTCCTCAATATCATTCCTTTACCCTTCGGCCCAAGCGCGCTGGCTAATCGCTTTCCTTCTTCTTCAGTGAAAACAATGCCACCAAAGTCCTACATCTCTCGTCAGATTATCGTCTTGAAAATGAGTGTTATCGAGGGAAAGTTCACTTTGTATACTGCTTGCGCATCTCCATAAAAGTAAGCCACATCTTGGTTAATCATCTCCAGAGGTCGCCCAAAGGTAGACCATGCCTTTCCTGCTGGGCTATGGGTATGACATGCTGCGGCAACATCTGGTCTTGCCTTGTGCACGGCCGAGTGGATCAGAAAGCCAGCGGCATTTGCTGGTCGGCTGGTGTTCCCCCCAACTGCTTCTCCTTGATAGTTCACCAGGATCATATCGCTCGCTTTCAACATGCCAAAGTGCTTTCCTAGCGGGTTCGTCCAAAATAGGTGGATGTTCTCTGGGTCTCTCACGGATATGTGGCCGCTCATGCCCTCTGTGTAGCCTTTGCGAGCAAAAACACGAAAGGCTATTGCCATGTGCTCCTTGACCCATTGTCGGTGGTTATCGAAGGAGACGAAGGTTGGTATGCCAGGCAAGCAAGTCCCTTGTGATATCATCTGCAATGGTGTCTTCTTCTTCTTAGTCTCAAGAGAATTGTCCTTCGATCCAGGCTTGGGCATTATGGCCGTGCTCTCGGCCTCGACGTTGGCAATTGCAGATGGAGCCATTATTTCTGCGGGAAGAGGCTTTCGTTCCGATTCTCGGGGCCTGGCAATGTTGGGTTGAATGTTTATCGACTTAGTCCCTATACGAAAGAGGAGGCGAAAAAGCCATCCTTACGTGCAGGCGGACGCGATCGAGCTTAAATATACTTCTTATCTTGCAGTGGTGCAGCTCTTGGCCGCGCATCGCGCATCGACTCTCCGGATTCGGCCAGCGTCCTGATCCTTGGCCGTACCGTCTGAAACATAAATACTTACCATGTGACCTCGAGAGGCAGAAACATCAACAGATCCCACTTGACCTTACATTCTCTTTGTTGAAGAATTGGACGTGTTGCTTTTTGCAGAAGCCAGGTCGACTTTTGCTTCGAATAGAAAATACAAATCACATCGTTCGAAACGATGACAATCGTAAGTTGACATGGATTGCATTGTTTTATAACAATTCTAAAGCTCCAGCAGAACGTCGTGGAAGCAAGCATTGCAGACTTGCAGCACGCTCTTGCCGACGGGTTAACGTCCAGCGTGGAACTGGTCGCGATCTATCTACAACGCATCAGCACATACGATTGCAGAGGACCCTGTTTGAACTCCATCCCAATTTTGAACCTGCACGTCTTCGACGAAGCAGCCGCATCCGATGCTCGAAGAGCAGCTGCTCAGCTTCGTGGTCCACTCGATGGAATACCATATACCCTCAAAGATTCCATGATGTACAAGGGCATGACATGTTCTTCCGGTGCTCCAGCGTTCAAGGATCTTGTTGCGAACAGCGACTGTTTCGTGGCAGAACAACTTCGAGGAGCTGGAGCTGTCTGTATAGGGCGTACTAACACTCCGCCAATGATGGCGTCGGGAATGCACAGAGGAGTCCATGGTCGAGCAGAGAGTCCATACAATCTTGAATATCTTACTGCTGCTTTCTCTTCTGGTTCTTCTAACGGTTCGGCAACGTCCACGGCTGCTTCATTCGCTGCCTTTGGTCTCGGTTCGGAGACTGTGAGCTCTGGCAGGTCACCAGCAAGTAACAATGGCCTAGTAGCTTACACTCCATCCAGGACTGTGATCTCGCCCCGTGGAACGTAAGCTGTTACCTCCTATCAGACGTCAGCTCAATACATCATACTGACGAACTCCAAGCTGGCCTCTTTATCCGACTTGCGATGTCCTCGTTCCTCACACGAGGACAGTTGAAGATATGCTCGCGATATTAGACGTACTCACCGTGGTAGACTCGAGAAAAGATGGTGACTTCTGGCGCGAGCAAACGTATGTGGACATTCCAGCTGTAGAACGGCCTCCATCCTTCCTGGATCTGAAAGATTCTGGGCCAGGGTCTCTGAAAGGCAAGCGAATTGCTGTTCCATCAATGTTTATTGGAGGCCAGGATCGGAAGGCTAAACCGTTTGATATCTCTCAAGACGTGATCAATCTTTGGAAGCAGGCTAAGAGTGATCTTGAAAGTGCTGGCGCTACTGTCGTCGAGACCGACTTTCCTCTGGTGTCGAACTACGAAGACGATTCAATCAGCGGTATAGCCAACAATGTAGTAGGCATCAAGCCCGAGTGGAACATCAAGGAGCGCGGTGAGCTCGTTGCATATCTCTGGGACGATTTCCTGAAAGCGAATGGCGATCCCAATTGCCCGAGCCTGGCCAATGTTGATGGAACAAATATCTTTCCTCGGCCATTGGGGTACATTCCCGACAAGTATATGGAAGTCAAGAATATGATGAACTATCCTGGTGTCGTCGAATTTGCCCGCAATCGGAACGGCAAAGGCATCTGGGAGATTGAGGGCATAGCAGAGGCACTGCCAGCACTGGAGGCACAGCGAAAGCGTGACCTGGAAGATTGGATGAAACAGAAGAGCATCGATCTTGTCGTTTTTCCAGCTTGTGGTGATGTGGGCAGAGCTGATGTTGACATCAACGACGAGAGTGCTCGTCATGCACTGCAGAATGGAGTGAGGTATTCGACGGGCAATCGAGCCATCCGCCACATGGGCGTTCCGACCTGCTCCGTGTCAATGGGTGTCATGAAGAACACCAAAATGCCCGTGAATCTGACCTTCGTCGGCAAACACGGTAGCGATGTCGAAATCTTGAAGTACACATACGATTTCGAACAACGAACCAAGCGGAGGATCGAGCCACCAGTCACTCCAGCTTTGAAATTAGATAAGGTCCATGCCGAGAAGAGAGAGATCTCGGGCGAAACCCCTACTATCGAGGTTAATTCTGCTGAAAGAGTCAGCGTGAACGAGGTAGAACTTACAGGCCTGGTAAATGGTTCCTCTTCTGAGACGCAACTGGAAGTTCGTATCAATGGACAGAGTATACCTTCGTCTCAGATCGAAGTCACAGAAGGAAGATGGTCTTTCAAGGCCAAGTTCAAACACTTTGTACCTCCTCAGGCTCTCTATGGAGGCTACGGAGAAGTCGTCGGAAACGTCGTCATTGTCTTGCTAGCAAGATGCTCAGGTCAAGTTGCGGGGAAACTGGTGCTCGTCAGCCAGACTGATGTCAGATGAACAAAAGGAGCAAAAGGAGAACGTAGTTCAGCATGGAAATTCATTCAAAACACCATCGCTATGCATTGAGTCTATCTTCAGTCGTGGCTCGTACAATCCAAATATCAGCCCCAGCTGATGGTCAAAAAAGTTGCAAATGCATTCGAAAGAACTGAAAATCAGAAGCAGAAAGTAAAGAAGACTGTCTCACCGACTGGACAGAGTTGACTGGCCCACCAAGGCCACGACGGGGTTGAAGTTCTCGAAGGAACAAGCACTGGATATGGCAACATCACCGGTGCCGGATGCAACGGTAACACCATTTCTCAGGATCGCAACCTCAGGTGACACGCCTGTCTGTGAGACATAGTCCGGAAATGGTACCATGTTCATCGCCGGTCCAGTGCCATCGGCCTTGAACGTCCAGTACTGGTTGGTGCCCACGGACATGGAGATGGTTGAGGCTGCGCTCACGAGTGCCCATGCAAAGACAGCATCGACTGGGTATTCGTTGTTACGAATTTCAGTAGATGAACCGCCAGTGCAGATAGTCGCCTTGGGATGAACGCGGTACCAGTAGACAACCAGGTCGGTGGTGATCGCAGGTGGAGTGCCGTTCTTCCACCAGGATATGTAGTACTTGGCAATGACACGCCATGGGCTATGATCCTGGCCGTAGACATAAGCTCCCATGTCACCGAGCTCAACGAAGTCGGTTGCGCTCTCGTCTTGAGATGGTAGATCACGGATGTAGTGAGACTCGCAGAAATCATTCCACGTCAGAATCTCAATGATATCGGGCTGGACCTCGTTGTCACTCGTGATCTGCGCAAAGCGGTTGGGAAACAGCATGTCGCTGTAGGCGACCCAAGAGTCAAGAGGGTTGCCATCGTTCAGATCCTTGTACTGCCATGGAGACATGCCTGTGATATTATCAGCCACTTGTTCACTTCAGACATCCCTTGCCTCCACTTACCCATAATGTAAGGCCCAGTTCTGCCAGCATTCTTCAGAGCGGACTGGAACGCCAGATCCGGAGACGTTGTTATGTTGGCGTCGATATCGAGTGGCCAGGCTTGCCAGTTGAAGTATCCGTCAATCGAGGCGTACTGGGAAATCAGCGAAGAAGCCGCGCCAGCTGCGTCGGTCTGCGCGGCCATTGAGAAGGTGGTGAGTGCCGGAGCCAGGGTGATGGCATTGTTCCAGTACTTCATCTTGTCCTTGAGTCCCTGGAAGAACCAGTCACCGTAGTACTCGTCGAGCTGATCGCCGCCGTAGGTCGAGACCAGGATGTTGCTATTCCAGCGGTAGGTGGCAGAGCTACCAGCATACTTTGTGATGGCCTCCTGCATGTAGGTCTGGTTCCAGTAGATGTTGCACTCGGTGTAGCTCATGTCGAAGGAGTACATGAGCTTGAATCCTAGATTCTCCGCGGCGGTGTATGCGTCTTCGATTCTATCGGCGACCCACTCCTCGCTGTCGGTGCAATCCGGTGGTATCCAGTTCAGGGCGAATCCATCGATACCAATGTCCTGCGCGGCGGCAATATCCGTCTCCCACTGGTCCACGGTGTAGGCGTAGGAGTTCATCATCATGAAGTGGGCGAATACAGTCGCAGCTGAAGTTGTCTTGAGTGCCAGCGCCAGCGCCGAAAGGATGAAAAGAGCGAGCATCCTGAAGAATTGTACAGCGGAGTTTGGCTGATGTTTCTTGTTTGTTGACTTTTTTTTCAATGTTTTTTGCTTGGCACGAGCTTTGTGCTTTGGGCGGTTGTGGAATTGAAGTCGGTCTCCAAGAATTTGCTAGAGAGCGTGCGGTGTATTTTGCGGTAGTCGAGATGCCTTTTGAATGAGAGACTGGGGATAAATGAGTGTGATGGCAACCTGGCCAGACCAATAAACCTCTCAGAGGTGTGTTGGCGGATTTGCTGCGGAGGCGTGCATGTGGGAGGTCGAGGACGAGGGACAGAAAAGAAGGGTGTGAGGCTCCCTTGGATGAACATATGAATGTGATGCCCGAACCATAGGCGCTGAAGACAAGGGTGTTCGGAAGGAGTGGGTCTCGTTCCTGCAGCTGGAACGGCCTTATCCGCAAATTCCCTGCCTTATTCGAAACAACACCCTGCCAGCTGTAGGCGCCTTATAACTCGGTTAAGGGAGCCCGCCGTCTGCAAGCCGTATCATTTGCAGAGAGACACGCCTGAACCTGGCCGACCATGCGACGATCAAGCGAGTATCCATTTCCTAGCCGTGGCTCGCGTGTGGCCCTATGGGCGTTTTTATGTATCAGGCATCTATCAAGGGCGCTCCACGATGCAAGGCATTTGCTCGTCACAGTCAGAACCGATTGTCCGCTGTGAACAGGAGTAACGCTAAGCTATGGCGGATCCACAGTCCGAGCAGGCCACAGGCGGTCTGCATCGCGAGTATCTCCATGGCCAGCCGGTCTTCGCGCAGTGGACCCCTCCATACCAGCCATAGATTCAGGATGGTGAAGTTGGACGTCTCAACTACCCTCCCGCCCTCATCCACCTTGACCCGCAGGAGATGCAGGGTGTGCAGTACCTTCAGCACCTCGCCCACAATCGGCCGCAGTGGTTTGTCAGGTGTAAAGCGCGCAACCGATGGTTCCAGAAACCCGGTGCGAGCGTTGAACCATGGCATTCTGTGACGCGGACACGGGACAATAGCAAACAGCTGAGGCGCCGAGTACACAAAGTTGAAGATCTGCGGGATGAATAACAACAGCAATGTCTTGCTGAAGTGCCCAAGAATCCCCACCACAGCAAACACCATGCCCGCAAAGTAGCAGTATGTGTCTCCGACAAACACCTTTGCGGGGTACCAATTGTGCTTCAGCAGCGCAAGTGACACTCCAATGAACGGCAGCAGTAGATACATGCTGAACAGGTGTTGATCAGCCGCTGGATGCGGCTGAGGTACCGTGGGAAGCAGGTACAGCGCATCGTTCAACGCAATCAACGATGCAATCACCAGAGACTGACCGACTTCGATGCCATTCACACCTGCCAGGATGTTGATGCTGTTGGGGCAGAAGATGGCAATCGCCGCCATGTAAGCGTAATATAGCCCACCCAGGTCAATGAGCTCGCCCAGATAGCCACGCAGAGGTAGCGGTACCACGACATGGGTAATACCAAAGTCAACAAAGTACAGACCCAGCATCGGCAACGCCGCGAAAGCTGGGATGAAAAACTTGTGTCGCCATCGCATATCGAAGGAGTCGTCTAAGATTCCAAGAATGATGACAGACGCCAATGTTCCGTATGCGAAACCATAGGAGGCGAGCTGAACAAACGGTTAGCTGGGTTGCACCACAGACGCGGGCAGTCATCTCGCAAACCTTTTCCAAGGGGAAGCGGTGGAGAAAGCGGCCCGTCTCAATCTGTTGTGCTTCCAAGACTCTATCCTTGTTGCCGGCTTCGGACGTCACTTGGGCGATGTCTCGCTTGAACGCAAACGGCAGAAAGTTCACAATGGCCAGGAGGTACACCAGTGCGCACACCAGGCCCATCGCTTCTGGTCTCTCGGCATGGTCAGCGGCAATCATAGGAATGCGGGCAAGAGCGCCTTACAGCTCACTTGGGTTGCGTTTTGATAGGTCCCGCCCTTTGTAGCCGCGATTCAGGAACACGTCGCCAGTCCATCGAATCACGGCGTAGGAAAATGCAAACGCCAGGCCACTGATGGCAGTCGAAGCGTATAGAGGCTCTCCATCACTTCGCCAAGTGTTCACAAGCACTGACAGACAGCCAATCGAGACCACGCTCAAAGAGTAGGTCTCGGTGCTGCTCAATTCCTTCATGTTGACTGGAATGGGTCATCGGGGAGAAGAATCCATCTGTGAAGACAAGAAGAAGGCAACGCAACGTCCTCCAAAAAGTGAACGTAAGTGAAAAGCCAGGGGTGACGATTGGGCGGGCCGCGCCGGCCGGTTTTAAATACAGACCGGAACCTCTTGTGCCCGATTGTGATTGTGTTACCTTGCCTTGTCCAGACTCTCCAGTGCGTGGCCGGTGGAACACATATACAGTGCCACCTTTCACGATGCCCGTATGAGGGAATGCTTACTGCATCAAGGGGAGCACGCTCACGGGTAAATTGAGTGTCGCAAGGCGTTGACTGCACGTGTCTCTTTCATGAAAGATGGGCTCCAATGGCTTCCATCGATTCTCTCATGGCCACCAGGACCTGCTACTTGCCGTGAGCTACAACTTCTATGGCACGCGCATGGCGTCTGCGTCTGCGGATCACAAAGTGAAAGTCTGGGACCGAAACGACAAGACGGGCCAGTGGATTGTGATTGACGTCTGGACAGCTCACGATGCGGAAGTCACGGACGTCGCCTGGAACGGACCCTTTGTGGGAGAGCACCTTGCTACAATTGGCGAAGATGGTCTCCTGAGAGTCTGGCAAGAAGATGTGAACGAAGCCCACAATTCAGGGCGCCGTTTTAGAAAGATCTTTGAGCAAAAGACTGCAACCGGCGTACCTTACATGTGTCTTGACTTGAAGAATATCGGCACTGAGACATATCTCGCGGTCATCACCCGTGATGGCTATTTGACCGTATGCGAACCAGAAGACCATGATGATCTCTCCGCCTGGCGCATTATGTGGGCTGACTACCTTGTCAAAACACCATCCCGAACAGAGGAGACCGCTTTCAGGCTGAGCTGGCACAAGGAGAAGATCCCCGCCTGGCCAGCTGTTCTTGCAGGTCTAGACCGGAAGAGTCTCAGCCTCGCTGTCGCTGTCGGGAGATCCGTCAAGGTCTTCCGAACGGACAAGGATCGCAAGTTCTACACCGCCGCCACGCTCGAAGGAGCAAAGGAACTGATTCGAGATGTCGATTGGGCAAATGGAAGCATGCGTGGGTTTGACGCAATCGCCACGGCTAGCAAGGATGGTTTCGTACGCATCTACGAGCTCCATACCGTGCCGCTTCCAACTTCGCTCAACAACTCCACTACTGGTGACAACTCTTCTTCGGCTCCCTCTCCAATGACCAAACCGCAGAGATCTGGCATAGGAGCTGGTCTCGCAGGCGGCGTGCGTGGCAGTCGGGACGAGAACGCCGGAACGCCGGGTGCTGTGAAGCAGGAAACTAAGCTTGTAGCGGAGCTAGATGCGCAAAGCCAGACGCCATGGCGTGTGTCTTGGGCGCCCATGGCTGACATGCTTCTGTCTACGGGTGATGATGGTACTTCGCGGATATGGAAAAAGTCGGTTGAGGGGAAGTGGCTTCAAGCTGCCAAAATTGATGCTATCGGGGAAGAGCCGTGAGCGAGGAAGTGCGCACCTCGCTACGCCGTCTCCATTCTGATCTCCTGCTTTTGACAGGGGCTCGTGCACTTTTGGTTGTGTTTCCCGTCATGAGAGGAACTGCTCGTGCGCGCAGGCTGTCTCCCTGAGTGGGGTGGCTCCAGACATTCCCAGACCCAGCCATAGAACTGGCCCATCCTTCGCACCATGGTTCAAGTTAGGTTTGTTGAATGTCCCTAGACACGGCCGAGCTACATGTGATATAGCTGATATGAATTCAAGAATGATGAAGTTGAGATGTCATGCATTGTTCGCCCAGGATGCGCTATCCAAGCCCTTCGTCCTACCAATCTATGGTACACTGGTGTACAGCTGTATAGCACAGCAGCAAGTCGCACGCACGCCTTCGCCATGCAAAGGAAATTCCCGAACTCCTCGAGCACCGCATATGATAAAACAAGATGTTGCTCAACCCGTACAATGCCACTCATATTTCCGAAGCGCCGGCTCTCATGCGTCTAAATGGTCTCCTGACCGAAATTTCGCTGGTATGGGTTCCACTGAATCGCACCTCCTCTGGCTACTCAAGGCCTTTCTGAAACCTGAGACGCAGACTGTTGTTGACAACCCCGCCGAATCCAAAGGCTGGGACGATTCTGCACATACGTGCTAAACTGCTCTTGATCCAGTCCACACGGACTTTGGCTATGCGATCGCTGATGGGAGTGCCACCATTTCGATTGTAACAATCCAATCCGTATAGGTGAAATGGTGTACTGATGAATTGAATGGCAGCTGGAGCGAGGAACTGTGCTGCTGAGGTGCGACTCATGTATTTCTCGGCGGTTGCAGTGAGAGGTAATCTGGGCGCAAGTATAGGTGGGACGTTGAAGGATGCGAATATGGTCATACTATCCCGAATTGCAAAGAGCATATATGTGATTGGAGGAATAGGCCTTGCGGAGACGGTTCCGAACATTTTGGTGAATTGCGAGTCCTTGACCATCGTGAGGCTGAGATTTGCTGCGCTTGTAGCGGCGAACTTGGCCGGACCGGCGGTTGTCGTGCTGGCATTTCGGTTGCGAGTTGTCGATTTGAAGGTGTCTAGGAAGTTTGCAGACAGATATGTTCCGCCATATACCATCAATATCAAACCGAATGTTTTCGAGGTAAGGTATAGATGAGGCCGGCACATGAGCTGCGTAAAGGATGCTTTCGCAGAGTCCATCATCTTACGTTTGCCTGAAGCATTCTCCATAATGGCTCTATTGTTTTCTATCAGTCTCTTGATCCTCTCATTCCATACCATCCCCAAGACTCACTTATCGACCATGCTGACAATGGGAGCTACGAGGAATCCCGCAGAGGCAGCGCAAGCAGCATCAACTGCAAGCCGCTGACCCAAACGCTCTGTATTCCATTTCTTCTCCTTCAACCCCTCCATAGCTTCTGCTGGCTAGGTTCTCAGCACGGCTTGCTGTGTATCCTGATGCTGACTCCGACTACTCTTATGCTGAGAAGCAACAATGGGATGCTGATCTCCGAGACCGGCAACCGTATTCGTTTGAACCCAGATACCTCCGCGTCTGCAACATGGAATGCAGTCGTTATTCGCCTCCAAATGCAAGAGGCTCTGCTATGATCTTCTGATTCCACGCGTGGAGGGGATTGCAATGATAGAATGAAGACCGAGGTGCGGTATTTACCTCAAAAGGGTGATGATGCAAACAAGTCAGGACGAGCTTCACTTCAGCAAGCTTTCTTTTTCGACCACCGAAAGCTGAGTCGCCGATGCCGCCAGACTTGTTTCGACGGAGCTGATCCCGGGGCCAATGAGCAAAGGGCATTACAACGTTGTAGAAACCTCTATATAAGCGCGACTTGTGTCACCTCCCTTGCTACACTTTGATGAGTATGTTTGTTTTTCGGACACACTCTGCATGACTGCCCAACGTGAGGGTGGAGACTTTTCCACATGGCGAAACGCCTTAACTTGACCCCTGGACTCAATGAGACTCAATGGCTCTCAACAATACCTCGACATGCCGGTCTTTCTTCCCGCAGGTCTGACTCTTGGTCCAAGAGACATTTGCCCCTCCCATCTGCATGCTCCGCTGGTGCAGTTGGTCTATAGCTGCTTTGCAGAATGCTCAGTCCCAGGCGTCTAGCCAGAGAGCCTGGTAATTGCTACGAAGCTTACCGATGGCCATTCTACTATTTCAAGCAGGAGCCTTCTTGCTGAAGCGTTGCTCTTGAGTAAGGTAGATGCCATGCCTCCATATCTTGTCGAGCACTTTCCCTAACCTGAGTGTAAGTATGCCAGCATTTCTGTAGCTCTTTGTGCTGAAACGATTTTGGTCATTCACATGGACTTCACCATCCAATCTAATCTATGAGATGACCCAGACTTTACTCCGCAACGCTGACACCTTCTCTTCCCTTCATTCCATCTCTCGCCATCCAACAGCAATCATGGTTGGGAAGATCGATTACCCTCGCAACGACAAGTATCGAAAAGACTACACCGAAGCTCTGGAGCCGTGGGAGAAGGGCCTCCACGAGAAGTGTGTTGAGGCAGCAAAGTACATCAAGATGAGCATTGCCGTACAGTTGGTTGCATCACTAACCCAGCAAACAGGTACAACTTGACAGATCCGACCCTTCCACGCTACTTCCAGATCAAGAACCGCATCCTGATTGTGTTGGCAGAGCACGACTGGGCTGCAGCCGAAAAGTGTCGGCTTGAGACTGAGAAAATCTACGCTGAGGCTTTGACTCTCACGAAGCAGAGAGAGATCATGGAGTTGCGGGTATTGGCGGCGCTGCGGGTTGAACTTGATGACTTACAAGAGACTCATGGGGAGGATCCACGGCTGCATGCACATATCATGACGAGCTTGGGGTCTGTGGATGAAGAGGCTCCAGATGACAAGAATGAGGGCGGTCTTGGTCAAGTGATTGAAGAGGTCGTGGGGCAGGGGTCTACCGATGAATACTCCTCGCTGTCGCTGGCTGTGAAATCCAAAGACTCGAAGCCAGACGAACGGGATCAAATACGAAAGATTGATCAGGCTTTCCCTTCTCTTGAATGAGAAGTGAATCTGAACTCCGAAGTCCCAGTTCGTGGGAAGAAGAAAAGTGCATCTCCAACAGAGACGACATTGACATTATTAGGGCGTTTTGGTATCAACACATATTGAAGGTCCCATTAAACGTGTGTCTACATAAGCCTCGAGTGCAATGTATTCATTCACGTCGCTGTTAAATGGAACGGGGCAAGCGCGATGCTATATCCTCCATCTATAGCGCTTACGTCATTTGTTTTGGAGCGCATCCTTTTGGCTCCGTTGCTCGTTGTTCGATGATCGGCTGTGCAAAGACATCAGAAGACTCGACCATGCTCGCGAGGAGAGAAGGCATTAGATCTGACAATCGCCGATAGTCTTAACCATCTCCGCATTCCATCCATACAGTATTGTTCTTCCCCGCCGCGACATCATCTTCGACAGACTCCCAAACCTCAGCCTCCGCATCGATCGATCAATCATTCCAGCATGGCGGGCGACGAGTACGAATCCACAGCCCGCGCGTTAGCTTCGCGACCCGACGACGACGACGATGACTACGCATCACCAAACCACCGTCCGCGCTCTTCTTCGCCGCTATGGTCACGACGAACAGCCGGCAACTCTCGCTCGACAACAGACAAATGGCTCCAAAGCGCCGAACAACTACAACGCAAAGGCCTACAGTTCTGGACACAGCGGACACGCCTCCAACAGATCGGTTTAATCGCCATCACCTTCGTGTTCTTCATTCTCGGCTTATTGTTTCTAATATACAACGAGCGCATTTTCCACTGGCTGGGCCCATACGCGAAGAAATGGAGAGAACTACCCGCTGGCTGGCTGATATTATGGTTCATGACCTTTTTCGTCAGTTTCCCGCCGATGATAGGATATAGCACTTGTGTCACTATTGCGGGATTCGTGTTTGGCATGAAGGGCTGGTTTATCGTGGCATCCGCAACAGTGTTGGGATCTACGGTCTCGTTCATCACATCACGGACACTGTTGAAGAACTTCGTATCGAACATGACGGAAAAAAACAAGAGCTTTGCAGCGCTGTCGCTGGTGTTGAAACACGATGGATTGAAGCTGTTATGCATGATCCGGTTGTGTCCGCTGCCGTACAGTTTCGCAAATGGAGCAATCAGTACGATCCCATCAGTAACATGGCAGAACTTCGCGCTTGCAACTGCGTTGGTTTCGCCGAAGCTGTTACTACATATCTTTGTGGGTGGCAGATTGGGAGATATTGCGGAGAATGGCGACAAGATGGACGCGAAGACCAAGGCTGTGAGTTATATCAGCATAGTGATCGGGATGGTGGTAGGAGCTGGAACGGGATATCTCATCTTCACGAGGACGAAGGCACGGGCGAAAGTGCTTGAGGCGGAGGAGGCCGCTGCGGCTGGACGACCTAGTGATCCTGCGGTGGACTATGCTGACGATATGGATGAGGAGGCAGCCGTTGGTATTCTCAGGAGAGACGACGACATCTCGCTACATCAGACGTACGAGGATGATCTGGGAGGCGACTCCGTTTATCGTGATCAATTCACAGATGACGAGGACGCCGAAGTACGAGACGTCTTCGATATTGGAGACGGCGATGATGATGATGAACCTGGGAAGAAGGGGAATAGATAGACTATAAATCCTCTCTACGACTGATGCGGCATGATCATGAAACGACGTTTGGGATAGAATTGGCTGGAGCTCAGCCTTGTTATGTTTGAATTGAGATGTCGAAGCAGTCTACCCTTCTGGCTGTGATGTACAGTAGGCTACTGATAGCAACATCAAGGTATACACACCAAATTATGCCTTGCGACAATCGACAGCCATGGTCGCTCGTCTCAGCAAATCTCTTCAGAACTCCGCAGCAATGGGTATCTTCCACCAGCGCCGTCGCTAAAACAATCAAATCAAGGCAGCCAAATCAAGGCAGCAAAGTGTAAAATGCTCAATCACGCGGATGACATTAGCATATCTGAATCCTCATCTACGGTATTCTCGGCGGCGTGCTGGGCGTATGCAGCGTGGACTTCTTGGAACAGATCCGCAGGATCCACGACATCGGTATCAGAGCCAGCCGCGATGAGCAGCCTGTGAAGAGTTGATGTAAGCGCATGTAAGTCCAGAGCATCCGTTGGTGCAAACTCTTCATCGGCATATACGGCTGGTTCATTGTAGCTGAGTAAGGAGTTGCCCTGATCGATGTTGTCGGCGAGCTGACGGAGCTGCTCAATGTCGGTCGATACGTTGAAGATCAGCTTATTCGTGGCATGGCCGTCTGAAATGCGCTCTAGTGGAAGACGGGAAGATTTGGTGCGGTTGAGACCCCTTGAGCTTCTTCTTCTCGACTGGGCTCGCTTCGAGGTCGGAGGTCGATACTCGGCTTCGTCTTCAGCTCCTATAGACTCCACGGGCGCGTTGGTGCTGAGTTCTTGTAGAGGAATTCTGTCTGTGGTTTTCCGCCGCTTGGATATGCGTGGTGGCTGCTTTTCAACGGCCCGGTTCTCTGCATCTAATGCGACAACTTCACTGACTGGCATGAACCCTCGACTCTGTCTCAATGCTTCGTCGAGAAGGGTCTCTGCATCTGATGCAACCAACTCGCTGGCTCGCATGAAACCCCGATTTGGCCTGACCGCCTCGACAGGCCGAATGCCTTCCTCTGGCATGATCCGACTCACCTCGTCAGAAGTCGAGACAGGCTGCTGATGTGCGCGGCCAAAGTTTCGTTTCTCAATCATAGACGACACCGAGTGGCCTGCACCACTCACAGTAAAGTCGCGAATGTCACGATTACGTGTGGGTGGTGTGAGAGGTCGCATCTCCTCCTCGAAAGCGCCAAGTTCACCCTGTGCCACTAAACTGTTGGTTTGGCCCTGACGAGCTCGTCGGGTTTTTGAATTGCCTACATTTGCTGGAGTGTCAAACCACACTTGTTCTCTCGGCGTGTTGTCGTTGGAGGGTGGCACGAATGGCTTGTTCACGCGGGACATTGGCGTTCGGCGCGGTCGAGATGATGCATCAGGTATGTCGCTCAAGCGCGTCCCCGTTGTCGGTTCTTGTGGTGTGCGTTCCAAAACATTGGGATAGTTCAGGCTTCCTGCACGATCTTCTCTACCCGTGGAATCGATTTCCAAATTGCGAGGCAATATCGATGAAGCTGGCGTGTAGACCTGTGGGGGAGGCAGATCTGAAGGCCCGATCAGTCTGCTATCCCTGACAGTTCGAAGAGCAGAGTCATGGTTTGGACGAGGGTACCCTTCTGTTGGAGGCGACGGAGAAGAGGGTCTTGGTGTTGGAAGTCCCGACCCACAAACATTATGGTAATACTTTGTCGGAGAGCTTCCTCGAATCACATTGGCCGCCAAAGGATGGTGTCGAGCTGGCGACCTGGAATGGCGCGCTTCTTCCAATGACGGACCTTTCGTAGATGTGTTCATCTTCGCGAACACCCACGGATTAGATAGTGTAACATCGTTTCGAGCTTGACGGAGTTCTGCAAAGTCTGTCTCTGTACGACCAGTTGGAGGGCGGTCTTCGTAGATACCCAAGTCTTCTGCGTCAAATCCATACATGTTCGACCTGGTCGCTGGTCCTATCGCAGGTACCGGAGTTGAGAGCTTTGGCGACCTTTGAAGGCTATTCAAGCTCTCCACCCATTCCTCCGTAGCGTTTGCGTGCAGACTAGCACTGCCTGCTGCATCGTGGAATGGATTGGTTGGCAATTGTTGCTCCAGCGATTCAAATTCATGATCGTCTTCTTGTGGAACGGTTTTCGAGGTTGGAAGTGCTGCTGGCTCGTCGGCGGGCACAGCTGTCGGCACCATTGGCTTGTACACTGCAGCGAGCAGGCTCCGGACCACTTCCAGCACAGTGTCTGCATTTTCAAACAGCACATCGTCCTTGGCCGGCTCCAAATTTGCGTCGTAGGAGCCTCCACTAATCTCCATGAAGATGAACGGCTCTTTCACGCCGTCGAACTTGCTATCTGCAGTCTTTAATGACTCCCGGAAGACCTTCGTAATTTGTTTGAGAAGCCCTCGAGACGTGGAGACCGGGCGGGCATCAATTGATAAAAATGAGCCAATATTTGAGACCTTACTGACATCAGCATCTGGCCGCGGTAGAAACGCTTGGATCGAAAGGCCTTGCTCATCCACGACAGACCACAGACAAGACGAAGCACATGCAGCGCCGACAATCTTGAAAGCAGCATCTTCGGCATTTCCGCCAGGCTTCGGCGCATAGACCCAGTCGCCTTTCTTGTTCTTGGCTTTGAGCACGTTGAGAGAAAGTCGACAATGAGGACGTGCAAAAGCGTATGCCTGTAGCAGTCTTTTGATCTTCCTGAGGCAAGCATCGGCGTTTTTCAGTGCGACCTGTCTTCGTACCGGGTTGGCTTTAATGAAATCGATGATCTTGACTGTCGTCCCAACGGCCAATGATGCTCGTTCCTGGCCAATCAGTTCTCCTTGCTGGCTGATGTTCAACGATGTTCCGACCTGCTCGATCTCCGTTCGAGTGCTGATGGTCAATGTACCACTCAGCTCTGCAGCACTCGCAAGTGCTTCGCCACGAAAGCCTAGAGATGAACCTCCGATGTTCTTGAGGTCTCCATCGTCGCAAATCTTGCTCGTGCAGTATCTTCGAGCCACCAGAGGCCGATCTTGAGGCGCAATGCCGTGTCCATTGTCCCGGACCTGGATTACGTCAAGAGTGTTACTTGATATGCTGATGGCAACGCTATTTGCATTCGCATCTAGAGCATTGTCAAGAAGTTCTTTGACAAGAGACGATGGGTCCGTCAAGGCTTGTCCAGCGCCCAGTACCCGCACTGTTGACTGGGGCAATGCCTGAATCGACATCTTTTCATCTTGATGAAGTGGGGAGTGGAGTGAATCGAAGAAGTGAAGTTGGAGAAAGACGCGTCGCGAGACAAGCGCGACGAGCTAGCCAGAACTCTAAAATATGGAGCATCTACATCATCCCTCGAGCATCCATCGACACAGACAAGAACAACGACACATCTTCTTGCCACTCTCTGCAATCCTCATCACATTTCTCATCACAACCAGTACCATGGCTCTCGCACCAAAGTTCGCCGGGCAGAAGCTTGCGGCAAATGGAAACCATTCCATTCACACATTAGAGCTTTGTATGTGAACGCATCATGTATATCCATAGCTCTGGCTGACAATGCCTCAAGTCCTCGATTATGTCTGTCCCTTCTCCAAAAAAATGTTCGATACAGTGTGCGTAAATCAAATATGAAAGGCACAAGAGGGGTCTCTCGAAAGTCTTTCAGTAATTCTCAATGTCCATGACCTATGCTTACCTTTCATGCTTCCCTTCTAGGTACAACGATGTCTATCCAGTCGTGCAGTCAAAATACCCAAGCAAAGTTCAATTCATATTGCGGCAACAGATTCAGCCATGGCATCCGTCATCTACTCTAGTTCATGAGGCTGGTGTGGCTGTTCTGCAAACCAACCCGGACTTGTTTTGGAAGTTTAGTAAAGCTCTATTCGACAAGCAGACTGAATACTTTGATGCCAACGTGGTTCACGAGCGTACGCAAACCGAAATTTGGAAGGCATGGAGCATGTTTTCAAGCCTTCCCCTTATCTCCCCACTTCCTAGATCTTTGCTGACCGTACTTCAATCCAGCACGCAATAAAACTTATGAGCGACTTTCCAAGCTTGCTGGTGGCGTCGGACTTGACGAGAAGAAGATCTACAGCCTTCTTGAGATCTCAGACAAGCCAGACAAGGACGGTGGATTGAATGGCGGTAACAAGGTCACTAATGACCTCAAACTGCTGGTCAAGGCCAACCGTCTGCAAGGTGTTCACGTCACGCCGACAGTCCTTTTCAATGTGAGTATTCCATGGCTCTGGTTATAAATTGACGCTGATTCAAGAACCAGGGCATTGTTGAGAATGGAATTGCTAGCAGCTTCAGCAAAGGAGACTGGGAGCAATGGTTGGAGAAGAACATTGTGTGAGCATCATTCTTTTTGTAATTTTGCTTATGAATCTGACCCGACACTGTACTTACGATGGTGAGCAATCGCATAAGCCTATTTCCAATTTGTGATGTTCGGAGCTGGACGAGAGTATACGACGTTTGTTCTTCCTTCCCATGGCCGGGTTCCATCTTCTACGTTACCTACTTCTTCTCACAATGCAGTTTCGCCATCAGCAATCTCTCCGTCGAAGGAAGAAACCTATATCAGCCTGATTCAGTCTTAGTGAACTCAGCAAACCTGCAAAACACAGTTCATACACCAGGTGTTGTAGACATCAATTCGCTCGTCGGGGTATTCAGACCTATCTGCAACCCCTCAAATAGACCAATCCTCTACCCTTAGACTCGAAGTCTTTGGGTGTTTACACAGGCTCGACCAGCTCTTTCTCGGTGGCGGTGCAATCGCCTCCCGGACACTACCACATGTCCCGCTAGGGATATGTGCGTCTTCTCATTTCCCTGACGATGTTGGCTTTGATAATGCCCAATTTCTGTACCAAGCTCTGTACCAAGCAAGCTTTGTAAGGTAGAGACGTAGCTTGAAGTCTCAACGTACAGGCAGTAAGACCTGTATGGCTCTATATAGGTAGCTCTTTCAACGGTGAGAATCCGTGTAACATTCAAGCAAGACAGCAAGAGCAAGACAGGACACTGGTAGTTCTGATCCCTCCGAAGCTTTTTTGCAAGGGATATGTAAAAGCTCGACATTGCCAAGCACATCCAATAGCCACTGGAGCTTCAAGCTTCGATCCTCCGTGGCGCAATTGGCTAGCGCGTTCGACTGTTATACCACAACGTGGTTAGTGATCGGGAGGTTGGCAGTTCAAGCCTGCCCGGAGGAATCAATTGCTTATACGGGATGCTCCCGGATTTACTTTTCTCTTTTGGTGCGTGATGGCATTAAGGTGTAATATTTTTGCACGTATGAAAGTGCCTCGGGCTTCTAGGAAGCCTCAGGTCTTTTGGTTCTCGCCGCTTTGTAGGCCTTGGCGTTCAATAAGTAACACACCGAGGCAAAGAGACCTCAGGCTTGAAGTTGTCCTGAAAGTTTTAGACGAGGTCGAAAAATATGCGAAGTTTTGAAATATTGACGCTAGCCCGTGAGTGAATGTTTTTCAACTACTGAGGAAGGCACGCCATAATCGCTGGAATTTTCGAAATAGATTTTGCGAAACCATATGTACGCTTTCATATCCTGCGCTCATATGTATGAACATGATTGCATTGCCCCCATTCGAGATCGACACGTATGTTGTATATACCTCGCACTTTTGCCATGTGGGAAGAGGCAGCGAAGACTTTCGCAAGTTGAATGGCGCGCTGAAGCCGAGATGGACATTTCACCCCAGATCTCTTAGTCTTCATGTTTCACTTTCTGGATCCTGAGTGGAAATTGGCTAAATTCAAAGAGTCAGTAGGGAGAGATGAATCACAAGAGTATAACGGACGCCAAGAGAGACTTTTGGGTTCTGTCTTTCTGGCCTCAATAAGAACGAGTAATGCAACGGAGAAGGAAACCCGATAAGGAGAAGATATGAGGCACTTGGTTCGACATCGAAGGTGCGTGTCCGTCGCAACTACAAGCAGCATTCCACTCACTATCACAGCTGAGAATGTACCTTGGCCTAGGAGAGCCAGACTCCGAGGGCAGCCTTCCAACAATAACGATCCCTAGACGAAGCGTGTGCATAGGTTAGTGTATTTGTCAAAGATCGTAGGTAGAGCTACACTGGTCTTTGCGAGGCGTTTTTGTTCGACCGACCAGGTAAAAGTCTTCCATCTACGAACTCGTTCAAAAGTCAACAGTCGCATACGATTCATGGAAGCAATATTGCTTCAAAGTTCACTCCCATCCATCCCCATCCGAGGCTCGCATGCAGACTTATTGAGAAGTGGCGACGGCAAGGCACTGCAAAAGACATTAAAGTACATCGTACCTATAGCCTGCTGCAAAAAGACAATCATGCACGACGACGATGCGGCGTGCTGAGTCTTTCGTTATCGTAGTTCAAGTCCAGATGATGGCGATGTGGTTCACGGCAGGTGTCTCTTTTGAAGTCTTGGTTGTCGTTCTCCTCTTCTTCTCGGCTCGAAATCGTTCAACACCATCTCATCCTCGACGCAGATCTATATAGCAATTTGCGAATAGCCTCCAAGATGGTCTGTGCTCTGTCGACCGCCCAATAGAGATTCACTCAGTAGTGGAGCTCCCGCTCTAGCCGAGCCTTCCCCCATGCATTTTGCTAGCCGCCAAGCCGCCTCATTAAACTAACAACCACATCCATCGATAGCGGCACACCCTAACAACCATCCAATGTGATGATTCCGCGCGATTAGCACGCGAAGGACCTCAAAATGTAGCTAGTCCGCTCCTTTTGCTGTCGTTGTTCGTTGTAACGCACGCCTTCGACGAGACCCAGTCCATTCCTTCAACGACAGTCCGCTTCACTCTTTCAGCGGCCCTGATCAATCAGTATCTTCATACAATGGGTCTCATCACCAACGCGGCGCTCCTAGCCTCTGGCCTGGTTGCGACGGTTCAGGCGGGCAGTGTACGCGCTGCCCATGCGAACTTGCACAAGAGACATGCGGACTACCACTCCAAGTCCGCCGAGGCTCTCAACACGACCGTTTCGGCATGTGTAGCGTACTCCACCTACACCACGACTTGGTACGGCGAGCCAACGATTGTCTGGCCGGAAGTTCCATCATCAACGTCGGAGTCATCGACCTCTACCTCCTCATGGACGACCTCCACCTCGACCAGCCATGCTAAACCCACAGCAACGAGCAGCAGCGTCGCTCCTCCAGTCTACACGACCTCAGCCTCTTCGAAGACCAAGGAGGTCAAGCCCAGCACCTATGTGGCTCCATCCTCGTCCAGCAGCGCCTCCGCTCCAGCCTACTCGGCCAAGGCCAAGTCTCTGCTCGACTCGGTCAGTGATACCGTCGAAGATGCTGTGGCCGATGTTTCAGCCGCCTTCGCCAAGATCGCGACCAACGGCAACCAGTGGGCAATGACCTACACTCCCTACGCCCAGGATGGCTCCTGCAAGACCGCTGATGCCGTCAAGACCGACATCCGTGCCATCAAGTCCAAGGGCTTCACCACTGTCCGCATTTACGCCACCGACTGCTCCGGACCACAGAATGTCGGTGCTGCTTGCGAGGCTGAGGGCCTCAAGATGATTCTTGGTGTGTACATCGACTCGGCTGGTATTGGAAGTGGTACTCAGGACCAGATCAGCACCCTTACTTCCTGGGGCAAAGACAAGTGGAGCATGGTCGAAATGGTCGTTGCTGGAAACGAGGCTGTTTTCAATGGATTCACCACCGCGTCCGCTCTGGCTGATCTCATCACCGAGATGAGAAGCTCCTTCAAGGCCGTTGGTTACACCGGCCCCATCACCACAACCGACACTGTCGCCACCATCCTGGAGTACGCCGACACTTTCTGCCCAGTCATTGACGTTGTCGCTGCCAACATCCACCCTTTCTTCAATGGTGGCTTCGCCGCTTCGGGCTCCGGTGACTTTGTCGCCACCGAGCTTGAGTCTCTTGCCAACGCTTGCAACGGCAAGGAGGCTTACAACCTCGAGACCGGCTGGCCATCCGCCGGTAACGCCAATGGCGAGGCTGTTCCTGGTGTTGCTGAGCAGAAGGCTGCAATCGACTCCATCGTAGCAAAGGTCGGCTCCAAGTCCGCAATCTTCTCATACGAGGACGACAGCTGGAAGGCTCCTGGTGATCTTGACGTGGAGCAGTACTGGGGATGCGCCTCCTTGTTTGCTGACAAGGATTGAAATGCTTTATGTTTTATGAATGATACCTCTCCCGCGAAGCGCAGCGATGGTGTTACTCGCGGTTTGAATGTTTTTGCTAGCAATTTTCTCACGGCAGTTTTACGGGTGAAGAGACACTTACTTTTCACAAGATGTAAATATTGTGTGTTGGCTGGTGATGCTCGATGCTTGAGCTATCGGATTGATTATGTCTAAGCCATGGCGATGCATGTATGCACGTTGTTTCATGAGAATAAGTCGTCCCGTTCCGATTTTGAGGTATGTACCTTCCATTCGCCGGCCGTCTTCGTCCATTGATGCAACATGTTTCGTCAGACACGACCATCTGTCTTGTCAGCAGTGCGGTTGATGGCGGTCTTGAGATGGTGGTAGTCGAATAGATAGGTCCAGGCGACCCGAATAGAGACCATCTGGTACGTTCTGATACGATTCGACTGTCGGCTCGTGGATCTCTTGCCGACCATTCGATCTGTCATAGCGGTGGTCCTGACATTGGAGTTCGCTTGTCTATTGCAGTCCAGCTTCGAGGTGATGGCAGGCTGGTAGTTTGGTATGATTGCAAGCCGTTGAAAGTTCACATCTCGCCACACTGGGCAATAGTGACATCCGGCGTAGGCTTCTCGCCTCTAAGCCGTACGTTCTCAATCTTTCTCACAACATCCATCCCATCGACGACCTTCCCAAACACAACATGCTTGTTGTTCAGATGCGGTGTCGCTGCGCAAGTTATGAAAAACTGACTCCCATTGGTATTTGGTCCAGAGTTCTTCAATGATAGAATTAGCATCACTTATTGCTTTTCACAAGCTTCCGTACTACTCACCGCCATACTCAAAAGTCCAGGCTCGTTGTGCTTCAGCTTGAAGTTCTCATCCCCAAAGCTTCGCGTGCCGTATATACACGTGCTGCCAGACCCGTCTCCGTTCAGGAAATCGCCACCTTGAAGCATGAAGTCTTTGATGACTCTGTGGAATTTGCTGTTCTTGTAGCCCTGAGGTCGTCCCGAAGTGCCATTGGTTTCGCCTGTGCAGAACTGTCTGAAATTCTCTGCTGTGCGAGGTACGGAATCTGCGAAGAGCTCGAACTTGATGCGCCCCAGAGGCTCGCCACCTAGGGCTATGTCGAAGAAGACGATTGGGTTTGGCGTTTGTTCCGCCATTGTGGTTGTCGATGTTGTGTGGAGTGTTGCAGGTGAATGTTGGAATGCTAGTGGGGAAAGGAAGGCGCAGGTAGGGTTAGCTTAGGGTTGAATTGGGGTAAGCTTTGACATATGACTTTGGCGACAGGGCCGTCAAAAGGAGGTTTGTGCATTGCATTGATCAGATAGTGTGATGAGTGGGTGTCCGCCATATAGTCAGGCCTGGCGGTGAGGCCGAATGTACTTGCAAGCGTTGGTCATGCCCGTTTCGATCAAACATCATGTATCTTACTTCAGCGCGTCCCGTCTCGACAAGCGTGGCATAGGACGGAATCATGCGTACAAAACTACGAAGTGGCTAGAAAGCTGCCCAACAAGTAGGCAAGGCCAATCAGTCACAATGGAAACTACAACATGCAAGACGAATAAGCCGATAAGGATGATTATATTCCAAACACCAAATGCTTTTCACACGACGCTTGTACCTAGAACATAGCCATCGAGGAGCACCCTTGCCATAAAGCCTGCATATACACATCGCTTGATAACGCCAGCGCAAGAAAACCACCATATCCAATATACAAAGAGATCGTAAAAGCGCACATCACCACTCCTCAAGAATAGAATGCCCCGCGCTGGAAACTTTCAACTGGGACATCGCCTTGCTTGGAGTGAATGACCGGAGGCTCCTTGGGCGTCTTCTTGATCTCCGCCTTCTCCTTATCTGTAATCCTCATCGAGCTCGCCCGGCTGGCCGGGTTTTCTATGCTAGCAGTCATGGTATTGACTCGTGAGCCTGCCTCACTCGTGGGTGCGCTCTTCGCAGTAATTTGTGCTTGTGCGGGTCTTCGTTGAATAGTCTCAAGGTATGGACTTGGGAGGTATCCCACACCTCCATCTCGGGCACGACATCGCCACCATTCCGATGGCTGACCCATAGGGTCTGATTTAGAAAGGACAGCGACCAGATCGCCCTTCTTTACAGCGAGGTCCACGCCTTCCTGGAAAGGCTGGCCTGGCTGTGTTTGAGGTGTGTAGTCGTAAAGTGCACGGCAGAAGTCGAGCTTGCTGGGATCCAGAGGCTGCTGCTGACCGTCTACACCGTATGGTGCATTGGCAAGCTGGCGTTGCTGCTCGGCTTCTTGCGAAGAGGCCAACGCGCGGATTAACTTACCCATAAGGTAAGGCAGACCGAAGACTGCAATTACAAAGAAGACGAATGGCTTCCTGCTCGGCTTGGGCTGCGCTGGAGAGCCATCCGGTCCTGGCATCCCGGAGAAAGAGGCAAAGTTCGCAGGCGTAAGATCCTTTGAAGATGCTGGAGGTGGCCGTCCGGTAAGTTTTGCCAAAGCTGTTCGAATCCAGCGCATGATTGTGAAGATTCCCAGCACAGAGCCGAGTGTTTGTCGAAGGTTGCCAAACTGCTCTGCCACGCTGACCATGGCGAAGAAGGAGGAATGGGTGGCCATGTAAGTGCTCTCCAGCATTTGTGCAAACCCACCAAATGCTCCCACTATACTCTCAATCATCTGAAAGGTAGCTTGTGTGCTGTTGCTGAAGGTCTGCGTCAAGCTGGGATCCTGGCCGTTGGGACCCATCATTCCAGGTCCGCCGTACATGCCACCTCCATAGCCTCCCATACCTCCCATACCCCCGTAGCCGCCGCCATACATTCCTCCACCGTACATGCCGCCGCCCATTCCACCCATTCCGCCGAAGCGGCTGTAAGGCGAGCCATATGACGACATGCCTCCAATTCCACCTCCAATTCCAGTACCGTATGGCGAGGAGCGATTATATGGGCTAGAGTAGTTTGATGCAGTTCGTGACGCAAGAGAGTTGAGCGCATCCGGTCGTGCAGGTAATGCTGGAGTGGCAGCAGAGGAAGTCGACGTCGGTGTCGCTGCTGTTGTGGTCATCGATGTCGGCACCGCAGCTGCTTCTGAATCAGCCATCTTCCAACACCGTTACCCCAATCTCTCAATCATACCGCTTGTGTTGCTCGCTGCCCGTTGTGTCTCCCACGGCTTTGGCGGAGAGGCCATAATCCGCTGCGCTTCGTTGCTTTGCGCTCTCTCGAGGGAATCCGCTTCTTATGAGCAGCGCGGCATGTGCAATAGCACCGCTCCTCTTCGATGGTCACCGTGCACCAGCAATCGCGCAAATGTCGCACGAGTCGCTGTGAAGATGCGCGGCAAGAAGACAGAAACGAGGACGATGTATCGAGAAGAAGAATGCTGGTGACGGTTGCGTTGCGCTGGGCGTGATCGTTCGTTCGGATTGCCACAAAGAGCCTCGGTCCAGCCGACTTGACCTTCAACGACCCTTCATCGACTGACTGTAAGGAATCATCCAATACGTGATGGTAAGTAAGTGTACCGAGCTAAGTGCTAACTACTGAAAGTGGAAGTAAGGCCCTCGGCCATTACGTAACAAGTCCCCCCCCCAGAGATAACCTTGCCGTCCCGGTAAGTATTCAATGATTCCTTTATATCGCCTAATACCCTAGTAGACTTAGGTTTCGTAATCCTTACTCGTAGAAAACACGTTTTATAGTAGTCTTCTTCGGAGCACTCGTGCCTCCGGCTAACTGTCCGTGCCTTTAAAATATGTCCTATTTAAAACTATAGTAGTAGACGCCGTTATTAGGAAGTGTCTATTAGGTTTAGGCGTATATCTCCTCCGATAATGTCTACGAGCGCGGAGGCTTCTATTTAAGCGAACTCGTCCTTTATAAAGTCTACTAGGCCTACCTATCGGTAGAAGTTAAAGGCTATCGTCTATATTACGCGACGCTCCTTAGGGATCTAGCTAGCTTTTATTACGTCTACTATATAGTAGATAGATATACGCTTCTCGTCGTCCGTTATCTTCTATACTATAACGTCGAAGTACTATTCGTATACCGTCCTAGCCTTTTCGGCGGCGGTAGACGCGGGTTTAAAGTTTAGGTGCTTCTATTCGCTAGTATCGAGTAGGCTATCGTCTAAATTAGATTTATCTAATCTAGGCTTTATATGTTTAAAACGCTCGTCTAGACCGATAAGCTCGTATAGTAGGTCGATGTTTATATAGTAGGCGACGAAGTCCTATAAAGATTCTTCGCCTATAATACCGTTATAGAGATAGTAGGCGATTATTAGTAGAAGACCCCTCCGTAATTCGTCGCGAGTAACTCGAAGTACGTCTACTAGCTAGTACGTCGTTATTCGGGCGTAGTCGGTAGATATCTCTATTCCCGTCTTCTCGAGGTTATAAGCCTAGTTATAAATTGTCTCGGCGCGGTCCTCGTCGGTAGACGCGGGATTAATACCCGGTAGGCTCTAAACGTACGCTAAGGCTTTTAAAGACTAAGACCTAGCGGAATAGGATTATATAGAGCGGTATCGCGCGATAAACGCGGCGTCGAGGATAAGCTATAATTCCGAGTAGAGCTCCTTAAGTAGCTAAAGGTCCCTCTATAGCTAGCTAGTAAGTTCGGCGTAACCCTCGGGGTTATTCTTAATCAGGTCGGCGAGGATAAGATTACCGCTACGTCTACCTTTTTAGAAATAGCCGATTTTTATGTTATCGAGCTATAATAGCGCCTACGTAGGTAGGATTATAAGTCCCTTCTCTATTAGCGCCCTCGCCTATAGAGTAGGAGTTGTTATATCGCGTATAGTTACTTCGCTTATTCGCTCGGACAGAACGGACAGTCCGGTAGACGCGAAATCTAAGCTATCGAAGTTTATAGTTGTCTCTCTCGACATACCGTCCTTAACGATTACCGCTACGAACGCTAGGGTTATAGGTATCTTATAGACGGCCTAGTAGATCTTTCCTACTAAGGTATAAAGGAACCTCTTAGTCTCTAAGCTTAGGGCGGACGCGAACCCTCGTAGCATCGTAGTTAGCTTTCTATCTAGTAGCTACGCTAAGTCTATCCGCGCCTAGTAAAGGAAAGACATTAGGGATCTATACCTAGTCTACTAGCGGGCTGCGTTAGCGATTACGTACTACTAGGATATCATCGCGTATCTTAGGATAGGGACGTCGATTATAGAGACTTACGCTATAGTAGTATCGCTCGTATCGAGGGGATTATAGTCCGGCGTCTTATTAAGCTAGCGTAGGGAAGGCTAGTTTATGTCGGCTTCGGGCCCGCTAAAGAGTAGTATACGAATATCTCGCTCGGTGTCGTCGGGGTAGTCCGGCTCTAGCGCTAGAGGTAGAATACCGACGGCTATAAGCTACTTATACTCTTCCTTTATACGGGCGAGGATGTCTACTATCTATAAGTCGCCGCCGATTATAATCTCGGGACGAAGCTAATAGATATAGGTAAGTAGATAGAGTTTGTCGTCGAGGGTATTCCTACTAAAGAGCTATAGGATAGCGCTATCGACGTAGTCGCGGACTAGCGGGCCTAACTAGTTAGTATAGTACGTCGTTCTAAGCGCGAACCTACTAAGGTCTTTAGCGGACTCTAAGACCTATACTTTTGTCGTCGGTACGTAGTTATCTATAAACTCTAAGGTTCGCTTATAAAAGCGCTATTATTACGGAACGTTAAGTTGTAGTTTCCTAAGCTTTTCTAATACTACCGTTAGGTCGTCGTAGAGAAAGCCGTACTTAGATAACTCGGTTACTACTAGGCGGGCTTCGTCTAAGACTAGTTGCTAGCCTTTTACCGAGAGGCCCTAGAAGGTAGTAGACGCGTAATCCGCTAGAAATATAGTCCGTAATGCGGTGTATACTAGTACTATTACTACTTTTCGTAGTAGCTTCGTGTCGACGGTATACTTCTTCGACGCGGCGTAGAGTAG